>MJUT01003805.1:360725-373272 GCA_002080005.1 Gigantidas platifrons | reverse complement strand
TTTTTTTCGCAAACAGCCATCATCATTACAATAATCCCTTATATCATCAGACATTCCAGGTAAATTACGTGCAATATCTCGTTTGCAGTAGTATAATATAGCTGTGGATGCTTGTCCACGTCTTCCAGCTCTCCCAATCTCTTGCAAGTGAACGAGGTGGACAAACATGCACAACACGAGTTACTGATGGTGGGTCAAAACCCATTCCAGACACTGAAGTAGATAAAACAAGCCTTATCTTGGGGGAATCGCTATTTAAATCAGCTAATGTATCCAGCGGATGAACCGTGTTCGGTAGCGGATACGAGAACTGTCCGGAGTTTGACTCTATGATCGTTCACCCTTTAAAATCGGTCAGCCATTTGAGTAGCCCTCTCACGTAACGGAAATCCGCGGATGACGTCATTTTGGTATTGTTAGCGTACTTAGATTCCAAAGATATTGATATTCAACTTTAGAAAGAAAATGAAATTTCTCAAGGTATATATTATTTAAAGATTTCAATTGTTATAGAAAAAAAATGCGTATTTTCTTAGCACCGATTTTAACTCCGCTTCAAATGCTTCTGGAACTGTACATGAAGCAGGGAAACACCTATACCGGCATTCAATGGTTTGTTTACATTCTATTCTACGTCACCGGCTATAAAAAGAATATTTTTAGGCCATGCATATCGCATTATTTGACGTTTGAAAAACACAAGCACCTTATCTCTTATCAATTTTACCGGGAAAATGTGTTACAAATGAATGAAAACTTATCAAATGTGGAAAATGAAGGAAAATGGTGTCCAAAATGGCACATTGTAGATTACAATACTACCACAAAATACAGCTGATTTCAAGCTCAAAAGACATAAATTTATTGAAAATATGCTTACAAAAGTCAAAATATGGTCATAATATTTCATATTTTTAAAATAGTAAAATCAAATAGACATATTTATTACTTGATTATGTAGCATTTTCGGAAAATCAAACAAAATTAATAGTTTTGACATGCATTATAGTACATGAGCTCCATAAATAAAACAACCCACAACATATGGGAATCATTAATTAAAAGAAATAAAGCAAAGAAAATTAATATAGTCACATGCTGACATACACATAGAACAAAAATAAAATAAAATAAAACATATAAATTAACTCACTAGCAATACCAACATGCAGCAATTTATGTTCTTTTTGTGTGTATTTTCAGCTGAATGCAGTCCATTTACCCGCTGGTAGGGCAACATATAGGGCTTAGAATCATGAGTCTATGGCGAATGCATATATTGCCGTGATAGAAGAAAATCTATCCATAAAAGAAAGCAGCAAAATCCTTTGGGGTACCTTTCCAAACTTTGCGGGATAGAGTGGCAGGGGACGTTGACGCTGAATGTGTCAGTATGGGAAAGCAGCCTTTGTTTTGTTTGGAGGAGGAGTGTTATGGTTACTCACCTGAAACAAATGGCAGAGTTTGGGTATGGATATTCACGGAAGGAGGTTTTAGACATTGCAACTGACTATGCAACAATGCTAGGAAAGAAAAACAAGGAAGATCCAGCCATGAGTATGAACTGGTTTATGGCATTTTGGGGCGATGGCCTGATCTCCGTGTTGTTAAGCCGCGTTCTCTTGAAATATCTAGAGCAAAAGCTGCAAACATGTCAAGTATTACAAAATATTTTAATGAGTTAGAAACTGCATTAACTAAGTATGGGTTAATTGACCAGCCTCATTTGATCTATAACGTTGATGAAAAGGGAATGACAATCAACCATAAACCTCCTTGTGTAGTTACCGGGATTAAGAAACATCCACAAGAAGTTACCTCTGGAAGAGGTGAAACGTTCACAGTCATGGGATGTGGAAATGCAATTGGCAATTGTATTCCCCCCTATTTCATAATCCCTGGAGTCAGAAGGAATGACAAACTTTTAGAAGGATGCACTTCTGGTACTGTTTGGTTAGTCAAATTCAGATATCTTCATTGAATGGCTGCAGAATCACTTTTCAAAGTATATACCTAATAATAGATGAACACAAGTCGCACGTTACGTTGAAAGTTATTGAATGGGCAAAAGAACATCATATTATTCTGTAATTACTTCCAGCTCATTCAAGCCACATTTTGCAACCGTTGGATGTTGGATGCTATGGTCCACTAAAAAAAAATTATGATAATTTGTGCCATAAATTTATGAGGACAAACAGTTGTGCAATAAACAAACATGATTTGTGTTCTTTAGCATGCAAAGCGTATGGAACGGCTCTTTCGACAAATAATCTACATAAGGGTAATAACAAAATTACCGAACACAGAGCAATCTTTCAAAGGGAAATTCAAAACTCATAAATCAATAAACAAACAAAATCAGTCAACAACCGGGAAACTGGAAAACCGCAATGGTCCTGACTTGGTACAGGCATTTCTAAAGAAATGGTGGATTGAATCAGATTTTACGGCGCCAACCTCTCACTTCCTCACTGAGTATCTAATATCTCGTGAACCATCACCATCAACTATGAGTCCTTTGAAGTATTTTAATTACGACTGTAAATGTCAAAAGCATTTTTACGTCACACATTCACAAAAAATATTTTTGACATTGTAAACCACGCATACCAAATCCTTATCTTTATACATTTTCACTATATGAAAATGTATCTTTTACTATTGTATCTGCAGAGACAGAATATATTTCGACAAGATCTTGATATCGGAATATAAACTTTTTAAGAGAACGAATAAGGCGAATCTTTTTATAGCCCTGGTCTAGTAGCCTGTTTTTCAGACAAAGATGACGCTTCAAGAAATCAGAATAATTGCTACTGGCTCCTGCATAACGAATCAATTGCGAGATGTAAACACCATATGCAGGAGAAGCTGGTATATTGCTGCACATATTAGGAACATTTATGATTTTAAAATTGAAGTCGTCTCGTTTATCATAAATTTTAGTACTGAGTTGACCACTGTCGTCAAATTCGAGGTATAAGTCCAAAAATGATGCTGATGAAGCTGTATCTGTGGTCTCTTTAATTTCCAGCTCTGGAGGATATATCAATGGAAGAAATTCTGCAAATCTAGAATTATCGATAGATAAAACGTCATCAATATACCTGTATGTGAAATTAAAGGCTCTAGCTTCGTGAATCTTCTTATCTTTAACAAGTTTTTGAAGAAACTCCGACTCATATGAGTATAAAAATAAATCGGCTAGAAGAGGGGCACAATTAGTACCCATAGGTATGCCGACGACCTGCTGAAACAGTGTACCTCCAAAGGAGACAAATATGCTATCGATGAGGAATTCCAGCATACTGATCACTTGTTCCTCGGAGTAGCATGTTTTACCTTTTTGAATTTTGTTAGAAAAATATGTGGAATTGTAACCTAACACAACAAATTTTGAGCCATCGTTTCTATGACTAAAAGCTTTGTTGATTGTTTCTTTTAAGCGGGTTTTTAATTTGTCATGCGGTAGGGTGGTATATAAAGTTGAAAAATCAAAAGTTTTGATGGAGGATACTTGAGAGAAGGATCTTGATTTAAGGTTATCCAAAAGATCTTTCGAGTTTTTCAAAATCCACATGTGATTTATGCCACTATGCGAGTAAACAGTTTCACAATATTTCTGTTGTCCCTCTTTTACTGCAGACAGAATCTTTGTTAGGTGAATAGACAATTCTTTCGCTATGTACCTTTCTTTGTATGGTGTCTTATGGAGTTTCGGTATCCAATACAAATAGGGTATGTCCTCAGACTCTTTACCAGAGGGAATGTTTAAAGAGGTCATGAAGGATCTGTGGTTAGCTAGAATTTCATCTTTGTCGAACGAAGTTGGTTTGTATGTGGTATTACCAGAGGTGTTGTTATTTATGCCTAATTCCCTGATTAGGCATTCGTAGTAATATGATTTACATACAAACACAATGTTGTTGGAAACCCTGTCCGCAGGAACGATAACATATTTGTCATGAAGAGAGGAAAGACACTTAACAGCTTCTTGGTCTTTAAATACAGACTTAGGTCGACTATTAAGACAATTTTTGAGTTTGTGAATCCGACCTTGTACTAGAGACCTAATTGTTCTAACCCAGTCTGACAAGGACTCTAGCTCAGGATCTTGGTCTAATTCTCTCTTTATCCACCATCTGGCATAATCTTCAACAGCATCCATAATTATTTTGAAATTATGCTTCCAATTGATGTGTTGAGGTTCTCTGAATTAGGACCATGAGAAATCACCTTTCGGAGACTCTCATGTTGAATGATATTCAGATCACCAGTGATTACATGTCCAGATGGGTTATATTGAAAAGGAGAGTGGGAGCAGTCACAAATCAGAGGGTTATTGAGGTACTCTTCTATGTTAATATCTTGCAATGCTTCTTTGTAGTTGAAAATTTTACGGCCAATGCTGTTAGTGTAGCTATAGGAGACAATGGGAACAGATTGATTTTTGAAATATGGTGGAATTTCTTTTACGACCTCCTTTCTACAGTCAGCTTTTATGAAAACTGGACTATACCCTTTTGACAAAGACATAATCAATAATTTGCCTCTTAAACCATCTGAAGTGTTTGCTTGTACTGAAACGCATGAAGTAGAAGGTGAGAAGGATATGACGCTGCGCACAGTATTGGTGCACTCTATGAAATGTACGTAATTTTCCTCGTAAAATGTATTATAGTTTTGAAATAAATGCATACTGATAAAACATTTTGTATCTTATAGGACAGGGTTACATAATTATACCTTTTTAAATAATAATACAATTAGATTAAATTAAATCAAAACCCTTACAAAGTAATCTCCGGCAAAACAATTGCGTGTAACTTGTAACATGGAAAACGACGACTATCTAGTAATTTGAATCGGAAAATCTTATTTTTGTGCGGAAATTTGCGGGAATTGCAATGCGAAATCTCCGCACAATTCGGTATGACGTCATACTACGTTTTCTGCAGTTTTTTTTCAAACATGGCAGCTAGCGGATGAAGCGAAATGTTCCAAAGATGTTGTATCAAGAAATATTAAACAGAAAAATATATTCACAATGGATTCTTTGGTAAGAAAATTTAAATAATGTAGCAACAATTAAAAAAATATATCATATATTCAAAATGTGCATTTAATAGCGTTTAAAAATAATTAATAAAAATATGGTTTGAAAGTGAAATTGTCATGGAGAATTTTAACTTTCTGCTTGTCTAGTTCGTTTTGTTACCGTGTGCTAAATGCGCGCAAATGACAGGTTTTCTAAAATATGTCGCAAATTCGAACGTTAATGTAAATAAATTATGTATATTATTCTTTGAATAATATATTCTTTTCGAAATGTGCATTTGATAGAGTTTCTCAAATAAAAAGAATTTTTAATAAATAATAACAGACAAAGAAATGAAAAGAAAATCGAAATGTCTAGTCTGTTTTGTTACCCGACAATCTTCTAACGTTTTTTCCGTGATTTTCAACGTTACGTTTTTTATCTGTCGTTAAAATCAGAAATTTATGCACAAACTACGTTTTTGTAGGTCAAGACAAAGTTAACCACCGCAGAAAGAATAAGAATAAATAAAGAAAAAAAGAAAGAAAGAAGAAGAGAACAAAAAGCGGAATGCTACAGAAAAAAACCCGTTACACAAAAAAGAAATTACCAAAAACGAAAACACCAAGTAAAATAAAAAGCGCAATTAAGCAAAGATGCTATAACAAAAGAATAAAACAACAAAAACTGCAAGAAAATATCAGAAAGGAGAACAGAAGAAATTACACGAAAGATTACAGAAGAAGAAGGCGTGCTGATATTACAAGTACACCCAAGAGTGACGACAAAATCTTATTTTCTAACAGAATGGATAAAGCAAGGTATAATAAAAGAAAAGAAATGAAATAAAATAAAATAAAGAAAGTAAAATAAAATAAAACAAATTAACAATAAAAAAAAGGAAATGAATCAGGTTGTTTCAAAAACTTTAAAATGGCAATTCTTATGTTGTAATCGTTTACCATGGGATTAAATATTTATTGGTCCCATGTTTACCGTATTTATTTAATTGGGATCTATGTACTAAAAATAAACACCATTAAATACATGGATAACACTCAAATGTAACCACAGTTACTCCTCCCGCACTTTTTCCTGTAAACAAATCTGTGAAATTACACAAAAATAATTTTTCATCCGATCATAACTTCAAATATAAAATAATGCAAATATAAATTTATAAAGTGTACGTAGATACAGAGTCTTTCAATGAGTACCCTCGAGTATTGAATTATATGGCTAATCCCACATACACATGTAGGCGGATTCAGGAGGGGAGAGGGGGCGTCCCCCTTTCGTGGACAAAGGTTGGTTATTTATATTAGGAATCACTTGGGCAGGTAACTGACAAACCTTATCACATACAAATCGAGCACGCCCCTTTTTTGTAAACATACAAAGCGGGAGTCGAACTCACATCTGTAGCGGTGATAGGCTACAGTGGTCATTGATTTAAACCAGCGACCTAGACCACTCGACCACCCAGGCCCCGGGGAGAAGAGAGAAGACTTCCCCCGTCCTCCCCCTCATACATATTTTTATACTTATACAAATAAGGTTCATAAATGTTCTAATAAAATATCAAACAAATAAATCATCGTTGATGTTTATATATAAAAAAGCACTTTGTTCTGTTATTTCAGGTCAATTAAAAAACTGAAACAAGAACTTCCACTAACTCCAAATAAACGAGCAGCTCTACTTTCTGCATACGTTGAATGTAAAAGAATTTCAAAATCATCAGGAGTTGAAAATTTTCATGCTTCGTTTGAAGAAAGCGTAGAAAAAATTGCGATTCGCAATGTACAAGAAGTAATTACTTCAGTTAAACACAAGAGAAATGGAGAAACTAAAGCTGCATTGAACATTTTAACTTCGTCTGTTAGCGGACAAAATATATCCAAAAGAAAGGGAGCAGTAAATAGCTTAGCAAACAAACTAGGTGTAAATTGTAGAACTTTACAGAAAGGGAACAGAATAAGAACCAAAGTCTTGCACTCCGAACACTCGTCATTTCTGTACACCACCCGGAAAACCAGATCTGATGCCCTAACGGAAAGAACAATTTCACGATTTCTGGCTTCAATCAAATGTCAGTAGACCAACAAACAACAAAAATGACATCAAACGTGTAAGAATAAGTCCCAAAGTATATTCCTCTCATTCATGTTATATTTGGGAAAAAACACAGACCGAAATATTTCTTTAGTTCAAAACTGAATATCCTGATGTAACAATAGGGCAAATGGCGTTCGAAAAATGTAAACCGTAATTCGTACGAACATCACAGTTCAAAGACAAAGTGACATGCTGTTGTCGACAGCATGTTGAGATGAGGTCGCTTTTTATAACATGCATGCAATTTCGTAAAAGATTACTGCAGGGAAGGAAGCGACGAGGTTAGATTGTATGAATCTTTGAGCGAACTTGTCGATGATACTTTATGCCCTCGTTCAGCCAATACACATCAACATAAGATATCGTGCTTAGATAGGCAGTGCTCTGAATGTGGTGTTTGTAAATTTACAATGTTACCAGGTGAATTAGATGAAAGTGATGTCCAAGTTTCATGGGAACGATATGAATATAAAAATGTAAATGTTAAAGGGGACAAAATGATTAGGAAATTAGTTCTCGTGAGGAAAAGTTCTTCCTCTGCTGAAATGTTTCGGTACTTTTATTAGAAACATTTCCTGCACATCAATTCCGTGCATACTGGCAATCTAAACAAATGAAATTCTTGGTTGAAAATCTTCCTCTAGGTCACTGTGTGGCAATTCACAATTTTTCCGATAATTACAAGTGTACCGAACAGAATGAAATTCAGTCTTCTTACTTTCAGAAATTAGAGGTTTCACTACATGTAACTATACTACATAGACATTCAGTTCTGGAATATGATGAAAAAGATAGCACCGCGGAAGAACCAAATATTGTCACTGAACAGTTTTTTGTGATCAGTCCCGATCAAAAACATGATCATCATTTTACAAATTGTGTGCAAAAATTGCTCTCGGAATATTTAAGTTCTATCAATTGTGAAATATCAGTTATGCATGAATTTACTGACGGGTGTAGTTCTCAATATAAAAGTCGACATTGTATGGGAGATGTAAATTATTCCTGCTCTGATTTTGGGTATTCCATGGTTATTCGAAATTTCTCACGCGCGTGGTCCTCAAGATGCCGCGGGCGGGTTTATAAAGAAACAAGCTGATCTAGCAGTCATTCGTGGTACACATGTCATTCAAAGTTCACGCGACCTCTTTGATTTTGCACAAAGTAATTTATCATCAACAGCAGACTCATCTAAGTGCTCTCGTCGACTTTTACGATATATGGACTCTGTAAACAGAGATCGCGATCGAAACTGTCTTCCTGTTAAAGACAACAGAAAAAAAAATCATCAAATTCTGTCATCCGATGACGGAGAGATTTTTGTAAGAAGATTATCATGTTATTCTTGTGAAAATTGTATTGTTGGAAATTGCAATACGTGTTTGAACGATGCACAAATGGGAACATTTTTGAAAATAAAAATGGTGAAAGAATCGGAGCTTAATGAATCTGATGACGATTCCGATGATGACGAAAGGGATGACGAAGAGGCTGACATTTGTGACTTAGTTTCCAGTGGTACAATCCTAGCTGTAAAAGCTGATGACAATGATTACCCGTATTATCTAGTGAGAGCAAGCAAACACCCCACCGTTCTACGAAAAACTGCTGCCGACAAATGGGGTGTATCCTATCATCAGGGTACCAAGGTTATTACTTTGACATTATAGATCACAACCCTTTAAAACTAAAGTTACTTAAACGAATTCCAGCAATTGTACCAGCACTTTCAGTTATATACATTTGTTCAGACGATAATGCAATGGTCAATTTGAATGAGTCATTGCATATAGTCCAGTCAATCTACGGTTTTACCTCAAACTAATTGCAAAAGAATTTATTACAACTAGAAGCAACAGCTACACCATGTCCCAGACTAGAGGAGATAATCTGGACACCGCCATAGACAGTTTAAAAAGTTATGCCGTTGCGGATTCAACAAAAGCCTTATACAGTGTTGGATTTGAACTGTATGTGAAGTTCCTTCAGCTGCAAGGACAAAACTGGTCTCAAGAGCAGCTACCGCCAATTTCAGAATACTTGTTAATGCGGTTTATAGCCTTTTGTGAAACTCAAAAGCATCTGAGATATTCCACCATCAAATCCTATTTATGTAGCATACGTTTTTTCTACTTACAAAAAGGGGGTTTCAACCCATTAGAAAACATTTTTGGTAAACCCTTACCAAATCTTAGAATTGTATTGATGGGTCTCAAGAAAAAACATTTCAATTTTCCTAAAAGAGTACGATTACCTATAACATTTGATATCTTGAATAAAATGTGTACCTTGCTCCGCAAAGGAGTCTTCGACCTATTTATTGATTCATTGTTAGAAGCTGCTTGTGTTGTTGCATTTTTTGGTTTTCTTAGATGTGGAGAATTTACTGTGTTAGATCAATTTGATTCTGACACCAATTTATGTTATAATGATGTTCAAGTTACAAATGAATGTATTTTTCTTTTGCTTAAGAAATCAAAGACTGATCTTTTCAGATATGGCATAAGAATTCCGCTTTTTAGAAATTGTTCAGATATCTGTCCTGTTACCTCAGTACAGAATTATATTAAATTTAGAAATAGCATATGCATTGCTACAGAATCCTTTTTTGTGACAGATGAGGGCTTACCCTTGTCTAGAAGATTTTTCATTTCTCATGTTAAGCATATTTTATATAAACTAGGATTGTCTAGTGAAAAGTATAATGGTAACTCTTTTCGTAGTGGTGCAGCCACTTCCGCCCATAAGGCGCGACTTGAAGATCATCTCATTCAAACCTTAGGACGATGGTCCTCCGATTGCTATACGAGGTATATTCATACTTCCCCAGAAGTATTGCAACAAGCTCAGGCTCAAATTGTTGCCACATTTGCAGAATAACTGCATTGTTGCCTTGTTTGATTTGTACTGACAGCTTGGAGTAGTGGTATTACTATAGTGTATATATTTTCCTCCTTCTCTTTAACTTTCAACTTGGGGCTACAGCTGCAAGCATCTGTATTTGGCTATTTCGATACAAAATTTGGTAAATTTGAAAGAATGTTTTCTCTCATTCCCAAGTTTTCAAGAATTAATTGAGTAGTCTCCCTTTGTATGGAGATGATTCTTTGTTTTCATTTAGGTTTACTATGCAGTTGTATAAGTCCCCAGTTGCCATGTTGTATATAACTAGTTTAGTATGATTTTAATAAACATGTGTTTTTTCAGTACTTACTATTTATGTCTTCCCTAACTTGTACCTATTCAATATTTGGCACTCATATGGTATGGCCCTGTCGTCAAATTATTTAAACCTTTCCTTAGCAGACACTTACTGAATTGGATAATTACGAATTGCTGATCTTCATCATCTTACATGCATACTCAGCTTAAATATATAAGTGAGTTATACAATTACAATGATTAAATAATTGGAGTTTATCACGAATCTTATCTATCATACTTGTTACTGGCTTCAGCCTTTTCCCAGACAACAGTTACCAGATGGCTGTGATGTAATATTGTGTATTACATTTCGGTTTGTGTGCTACGTCATCAGTCAAATTCTTTGATGCATACGCTGCAGACTTATAGTAATTTTGTTGATTCAAACTTTGCCACCACCTCCCCACCACTCTCCTTGTTGTCAGTGCCATATGGGGACTTAGTCAACAGTTAGGTTTTGTTTTTAATATTTGTACATGTATACATAGTTGACATGTAATAGAGATGTACTGTAGGTTTACTTTATTTTTAGTTTTGTATTTTATATTGTGTAGCAACCATATTGAATTGTTACATTTTTACCTTTTGATACATGTCATTTAATACTATGCTTACGCATAGTTTTATTTCCATATTGATACCATGCTGACGTATGGTTAAATTAGCCTTTCATTTACCACCATGCTGACGCATGGTTTTATTACCCTTTTATTTGACACCATGCTGACGTATGGTTTAATTAGCCTTTCACTTGACACCATGCTGATGTATGGTTTAATTTTCTTTTTTGAGATTTTGTGTTTGTGTATAGTTAATTTACTATATTTTTATGCCATGCTAACGTATGGTTTAAAATTCAAGTTTTGACACCATGCTTACGCATGGTTTATTTAGCCTTCATTTGACTCCATGCTGACGTATGGTTTAATTTGCTCCTTTTTGACACCATGCTGACGTGTGGTTTAATTTGCCCCTTTTTGACACCATGCTGACGTATGGTTTAATTTGTCCATTTTTTACACCATGCTGACGTATGGTTTAATTTGCCCCTTTTTGACACCATGCTGACGTATGGTTTAATTTGCCACTTTTTGACACCATGCTCACCTATGGTTTAATTTGTCTCTTTTTGACACCATGCTGACGTATGGTTAATTGTGCCTTTATATTTCATTTGACATCATGCCGACGTATGGTTGAATTTGTCTGTCATTTAACACCATGCTGACGTATGTTTGAATTTGTCTATCATTTAACACCATGCTGACGTATAGTTTATTTTTGATACCATGCTTACGTATGGTCTAATTTGCTTTATATTTGACACCATGCTTACGTATGGTCTAATTTGCTTTTCTATGATACTATTCTGACATATGGTCAATTATATTTCTGTTTTTCTTTTATACTATACTTAAATTATCAATTTATCCTTCAATTAATGGTTTGGCTATTTCGATACAAAATTTGGTAAATTTGAAAGAATTTTTTCTCTCATTCCCAAGTTTTCAAGAATTAATTGAGTAATCTCCCTTTGTATGGAGATGATTCTTTGTTTTCATTTAGGTTTACTATGCAGTTGTATAAATCCCCAGTTGCCATGTTGTATATAACTAGTTTAGTATGATTTTAATAAACATGTGTTTTTTCAGTACTTAGTATTTATGTCTTCCCTAACTTGTACCTATTCAATATTTGGCACTCATATGGTATGGCCCTGTCGTCAAATTATTTAAACCTTTCCTTAGCAGACACTTACTGAATTGGATAATTACGAATTGCTGATCTTCATCATCTTACATGCATACTCAACTTAAATATATAAGTGAGTTATAAATTACAACTGTAATTAGTTCTTGACATAAACATATTCAACATATAAAAAGTCTAGAAAAATCTAAATAGGGGAAAAGTAAGAATTTTATGAAAACAAAATATGCAAAAATATGAACATAAGGGAGATAACTCGTGTATAAATTACATGTGCTTCAATCGAATTTTTAACTAGAAAAATTCAGATTCAGCCGATGGAACAGTAATGGTAACCTTAAGAATAATAATTAACATCTATTATTTACAGTTTTACTTTATAAAATGTTTAGGATCATATAAATTCGGAAATTTACAACAGCCGCCGTTGTTTGTTGACATCCTGATTTCATCTGCTACAAGTACAAATCAATC
>MJUT01003805.1:347865-359538 GCA_002080005.1 Gigantidas platifrons | reverse complement strand
ATCACATAGTCCTAATTACATATCTTTAGTCATGTCTTCGCCTGTTATATTTTTTAAGTTTGAATTTGAGCAATTAACACCTTTACAGTCTCCACATCCAACTGTGCAATCTAAACCATGTTTCCTACCACTACATTTTTAGTGACACAGTTAAGTTTACAGTTATATCTTATTACTTTAATTAGTCGCTCAGGTGCAGGGGGTAAATTTGTTCTTATAGGAAAAAGTTTACCGTTCACACTTTCCCACCCCCATTCTAGAGGGTTGATATGATATGTTGTTACTACCCACTCTTGTAGTTGCAGATAAGCACGTTTGCTGTGGTAACATTCGAGAGGTCATGCGACAGCCAGAAATAGCATGAAGAAATAGCAGTATATGGCATGCGTCCAGTCCAAGTGTTGACTTTGTCTTACGGATATCTCATTCTTTCATCGTTGTAGAGCTGGTACTCATTGATTTGAAATATATATCGCTTGAATCAAGATCAAAATGGAAAAGCAAAAGTATTAACAGATCAAGAAGAACTGGTGGATTGTTGACAGCACTTTCAACTGTAGTTTTGATTCGATTCGGTGATCATTTACATCGCATCTATCCAAATGAGCTTGAAGTTAAGGATACTCCTGATACTCAAACGTCTGCTTCTTATCCTGACCTTCACCTTGAGGTCGACCACGGAATAAGATTCAAAAACAAAACTCTATGACAAATGCGATTACTTCACTTTTCCAATAGTCAACTTCCCCTTCATCAGTAGCAATATTCCAGCATCTCAACTTATACGTTATTCTGGAGCTTGTGCCAAGTACAATGCGTTTCTGGACAGAGCTCAGCTGCTGACTCAGAAGCTACTTAAACAAGGCTATGCTGCTCATAGGTTGAAGTTGTCGCTATAAAAATTATTGTTGTGATCACAATCTGGTTGACCACTACGAAATATCCATATCTCAAATGAGAATGGATCTTTTATTTTTACGTAGATGTTTTCTTCCTCTATCACTGCCACTACTTTTACTGGACTTTACTGTATATATGAGTAACATGGCTGGTGTCTTATAAGAAGCATGTACTGCTTACCCTTCGCGAGCACCTGAGTTCACTCCCGGTTTTTTGGTGGGGTCCGTGTTGCTCATTCTTTCAGTTTTCTTGTGTTGTCCTATTATGTGTCTTTACATTCTGAGTTTCATTTTGTGATATCCGTTACGATTTCTGCATAAAACTATGTTCGGTTTCCTCTTCACCTCCATGTGTTTGTAAGGGGGCTCGTGTCTTATTTACGTTATTTGTGTTTGCTTGCACCTAGTGGTGTCCAACACATATTGCATTGTGTTTTTATTTTGTTTTCCGTCGTCTTGTATACCCTATGATGCCAGTGTCTCTGGATTGTCCATTATTGATTGTCCCTTCGGTGTTCTATAGTTAATGTTTATTTGACAATTAAGACATCTCCATCACCAGAGGTATGTATTGTTGAACATCCCTATTTGAATAATATTTAACTTGGCATGTTAATAACGCTTTGTTTATTTTCCGAATCTGCTAGGAATAGTTCCATCTTTGACTTGAATGATGTATATTCATTAAATAACACTTTATCCCCAACTGCTATCCCTGTTCGCCTTAGATGTGTCATATCCTTAATAGACTATATACTGTTGTGTGTTGTAAAATCATTATTCCTATGGGTGTTGTGTGTTGATATTTATTTCATGCGTTATTTTTCACATTTTTTACTCTTGTATGTATATAGATGTTTACTTATTCGTCGATTTTTTCATTACACAATTGTATTCAAGTTTGCTCTTCTTTAAAATCTATTCTAAAAATCGCTATCTTCTGTTTTGTGAAAAAGCCTCTATTTCTATGTGTTTTTATCTCAAATGGTTTTCCATACATTTTTTTCACCGAAAAGTGTTGATGAAGGTTTCTTGTTTAATTATTATATACAGTATTTTCCACATACAATATTGATTTTCTGACTTTTTTTAAAATTTCATTGTATTATATTTGTCATACACATTTAACACTGACATTTGGTGAGAACGGAAAATGCTCAGTGGATTGATTTGTACTTGCAGCATATGAAATCAGGATATCAACAAACAATGCAACGGCGGCTGTTGCAAATTTCCGAATTTATATGATCCTAAACATTTTATAAAGTAAAACTGTAAATAATAGATGTTAATTATTATTCTTAAGCTTACCATTACTGTTCCATCGGTTGAATCTGATTTTTTCTAGTTAAAAACTCGATTAAAGCATATACAATTTATCCACGAATTATCTCCCTTGTTTTCATATTTTTGCATATTTTGTTTTCATAAAATTCTTACTTTTCCCCTATTTAGATTTTTCTAGACTTTTTATATGTTGAATATGTTTATGTCAAGAACTAATTACAGTTGAAATAAATTCTTTTGCAATTAGTTTGAGGTTTGGCTATTTTTTCCCATAGATTGACTGGACTAATAGTCGAATTCCGCGATGCTTAGATTAGTTCACGATTAAATTGTAATGTTGACGATGTTCTTTTTTTTTTTTATTGATTTTTAAAATAATCCTTTCATTTATATTGAACTTCAAACTTTAAATTAGCACACTAAAGAAACAATTATTTTTAGATTGCAAAATTAATTAACCCACAGAAGCAAGCACAAATGACAAGAAAAAAAAATACGAGAGTCAAAAATATGCAAACGTTAACACTTGCAATATCGTATTCTTGACGTTCTGGTGATGCATAATTTTTAACGTTACAAACGTTGCCCCAATACTGTGCGCAACGTCTATGCATGTTGTTGAAAGTGAGAGAGAAGAAGAGGAAGATGGTGGAGGAGAGAAAGATGAATAGGTTAATTGTTGTGTATCGGAGAAGAGAGATGTGAATAACTTTTTTGTAAGAAAGATAGCAGCTGTGAAGAAGGTAAAGGGGGAGAGAAAGACGAAAAAGAGAAACGTTTTGAGTGGTATTGTGAGCGGAAAGACATTGACAGAGGATAGTATAGTAGAGAAGGTGAAAGATCATGTAAATAAGTATTCTTGTAAGAAAGTTAGTAAGGTGAAAGGGTCTGGAAAGAAAAGTTGTAATGAAAAAGACGTCAGTAAGAAAGGTAGTTCTGCAAAGGTTACAGTACAAAGAAAGAGAAAGAGTGGGAAGGTGGTAGAGGATAGTAAGAAAGTGAAAGTGAGTTCAGGAGGTGTCGATTCCCAGGAACCAGGACCAAGTAGAATTTATATAAATGAGGACTCAGCGTTGGATACGGAGAGTGAAAGTGAGGTACGAGAGGAAGAGAAGTGTTGTGTGTGTAAACAGTTTACACCAGATGAAGTAAGAAGGAGTGTGAGTTTGATTTTTACCAAATGGGCTCAGTGTGATAGTTGTGGACATTGGGTTCATCTGGTATATTGTCCGAAAGTGAGTGTTGAGAAGGGATGATAGCTTTCATCGTATGCATTGCAAGAGTGGTGATGAGTGAAAATTTACGTGCTTGTAGATAGTGATTTTGAATAATTAAATTATCCTATATCATCTATCTTTTTTTGTGTAAAACTTGCAATTAAGGACTTTTAAATGAATACAAAACCTATAGATTGTATAGTAAACTGTCAAACTTTATCATATAAACATGATAAACTTTAGCCATAGAGGTATCCAAGCCTAGATTGCACAGTAAACTGTCAAACTTTATCATATAAACTTAATCAATGAGGTGTACATGATTGTGGTAAAAGATACAAAATATTGATTTATTTGATATCTTTGGTAACTGGCAATATTTATCAAAATCACTAAGTTAAATATTATCCTTATTTGGAAAAATAAAAAATTGTCACCTAAAAACACGATATGGTTGGCCTATCAGTGCACAACCTTCACCTGAACCATGTGACCGATTTAAAATAACGCGAGATTGACGTCATTTGCAAACCAATGTCAACAAAATAGGTCAGTGTTGTTACCATTTGAACTTCACGTCTGGATTAACATAGTGAAGATAATTTTCAACAGACATCTTTTATTTCTGCATAAAAATAATTAATCAACTGCAGTCCTTTAAAATATAAAATCTGGAAATACCCTTAGGTGACCGATCTATCGGTACTCGGGGATATGAACGATCTTATATTTAAAATAATTGCATATATATCCCCGTGGAACTAGTAATGACGCAGGCTAAGCAGATAATTGTTTGTGACCGTTTGACGATAGATTGTTGTTTTAAAATTTCTGCATAAAAATAAAGAATTTATTCTTTTCTATCGATATAATTTGCAATATGATTAATAATTATTTATATGTAAAAAGACAAACAAGCGTTTAGATGTTATGTCCAGAATGAAAAGACTTCTACCTAGAATATGCCTTGAAAAACTGTACAAGACTATAGTCAAACCTATTCTAGATTATGGTGACATGTTATATGATAATTGTTTAAATTACGAATCTGAATTCTTGGAGAAGGTTCAAAGAAGAGCAGCGATTCTCTCAACGGGTGCTTTTAAAATAACAAAACATAAAGACTTATTAAATGAGCTAGGACTATCTCCACTACATATTCGGCGGAAAATCCATATGCTTACTTTATTCTACAAAATAAAAAAACAAACAGTCTCCAAATTACCTTGGCGAATCCTGCCCACTTGTAAATCATAATACAGAAAATTATAACCTTCGCAGAAAGGACTTCGTTCTACCTTTATATACACGTACAGTTAAATATCAAACCTCCTACTTTCCAGCTACAATTAGAGACTGGAATTTTCTCCCATCGTTTATTAAGGACTCAAATTCTCTGAATAATTTTAAGGAGCTGGTTTATCCTCATTTAAATGAATTTAACACAAAAAAGATATACTCTAAAGGCTTCGGTCTAGGAAAAATTAATCACACACGTCTAAGACTTGGTCTAAGTGGCTTAAATGACCATCTTTACAGTTATAATCTTATACCATCACGATTATGTAATAGGTGTAGCCTCAGTAAGCCTAAAACTTCTGAGCACTTTTTTCTTTACTGCGATAAACATGATGAATTAAGAAAAACACTTTTTCACAAGATTAAATCATTGCTCTGTCCAAATGTGAATTTAAATAGTTTCAAAAATGAATTAAACACGTATTTAGTTGAGCTTTTTCTTCAAGGAAGTGATGATTTATCTATGGATGATAACATAGTTATATTTCAGTTTGTATATGAATTCATTGAAAATAGCAATAGATTTCTATAAATTATATGCTTTGCAAATATTTTAAATTGCTATTGAAAATATAATTCGTATTAACTATTATGAGTGATTGAGTGTGAGATAGACTGTTGTATTGTTTGTCTTGTCTTGTATATAATGTTTTGTATCATATGTATGTTGAGGAGACCAACTTTGTAGCCTTCGGCTGTTTGTAATCCTCTATAAATAAATAAAGTATTAAATTAAATAATTATTTTGTTTTCATGCCATTTTCAACGTTTTCTTGGTACACAGGTAATGTGTTTACATTTTGTTCAGGGACCGGAAATGACGTACTCATATTCTATCAATATATTATCACTACAGCATACCTTGCTAATAAAAAAAAATGCTTCCATTCGAAACCACTGTCTTTGACGAATGTCCAAAGTTGTAAAATCCAAACAACAACATCCAAATTAACAACTTAAATGTCAAATCCAACAGCACTGTCCATAATGAGCGTCCATTTTTTTTAGGAAGTTACAGTATCGTGAAATCTATTAATTCAATATTTTAGACATGTTTAACACGATATATTTTAAATACTGATCAGTGAAAAATGTCATAACTGTATTAAAATAATTTTTAGTTCTATTCATCAGTTCTTAATTGCTCCAAAGAAAAGGTTTATTTAAACAGTTCTTAATTTCTGTTTGCCATATTTCGTTATATTCATTGAAAATTATATATAAGCGATTGTCACACTTTGACAGTGTATATTTTTTTTGTATGGAATGCTCACCATATGACAGTCGAGTGACCTAATATGCCCAAAAATGGCGGTTTTAATATGGATAACAAAACTAGATGCTTTCTAACCTTGTTTATGGGTGATTTCCACATGTTGTGGGATACAACAGCGAACACTGCCGTCAACGTGAAGAAACCTCAAACCTCTGAGGTCATAGGTTTTGCGGTTCATAAATAAAACCCGAATGCATCTCGGTGCGTCATTTCTGGTCCGCGTCAAAATAGGCTCCAGCACTTTTGAGGAACTAGTATAATACATATGGCAACCTTTTCGTCACGAGGAATATATTATGTATAAAGTTAAAGATTAACACTCTTTAGCTGAGCACACAGTACCAGTAGGACACTCACATGTGGAAAACATTTTCATGACCCATCACAGAGGCATGTTTTGAGCACTTAATTTTTTTTTATTCTAAAATAGTACATTGTGTATATAAACTATTATCTTTTCAACAAAGAGGCCATTTTACTTGAAAAATAAAGAAAAAACATGTTTGTAGTTGTCGGAAACATGTAGGCAAAACTTACAATCCACTTCATCACTGCCGTCTTTACAATTTTTCTTTTTATTGCATACTAATGTTTTGGAGATATATTTTTTACTTGTTTTACATTGAAAGTGGTTGGCTCTGCAAGCACCTGTTGAAAAACAATTAAAATCATTACAAAATCTCTACGATCATCATAACGCTCCGAATGTTATAAAATGTTCTGTTACCACAATCCCTTCCATTAGGGGCGTTTACTGTGGATGTGTGTGATGGAACGAATACACAACGCGTCCTTCTTGCGGTCAGTTAATGCGTGTTTACTGATTGAAGTATTCCACACTCCTGCCATTTATAATCTTGCTAGAAGTGGTCGTTGATGGCCTTTTGCGAGGCATTCATGTTCCTCTTTTCATAATTTTCTCCTTTGACTTCGAGTCCATAAGGCGTTTCATGTTTACCCTAACTACATGTTTGTTTATTGAATCTACATGGGAGATATCTGGATTTCCAACGTCTTTATTTTTGTTATGTTCAACGAGTTGAAGCCCATTAATCGCATTTTTTTTATATATAGGTGGAATTAGTGATCGTCACTGTTTAAACTTAGTTTTAGATGTGACAAAGTTATATGAAATCTATTTTAGTCATACTTTTTGGCTATGGGAACAACACTGTACTCTCATGTTCCCCTTCGAGGGACTCGAGATTATAGAATTAGGACCCGGTTTGACAGCCAGTGTGTAACTTCTCTGAAGGGTCCCCATAGGTTGTGCAGGACGAATCAAATGCACCATTCGCCATCTGTACGGGTCATAAGAAGAGTTTGAAGATACCAAAGGGGCAATCAGAATCCATATATCGAAGAACAGACAACACAATGGCCAAAAGGAAAAGTACAAAATGACAAACAACGATCTACAAAACATACATATAAAACTAAAGATCGAGTAACACGAACCCTACTAAAAACTGGTCCACCACTAGATCATACTAAAGATCTTCTTATGTTCTTGTGGTATATAGGTTGGTATATTATCTAGTTTAAATACCTGTATATTAAAAATAGAGAGGATAATAATGGTTTATCTGTGCACGAAACAAAACACAGCAACATAAAACATTTATCCAAGCAAGGAACAACGCCTGATTACTGTTCTTGATCTCAAGGTTGACACGAGGCCTTCAATAATGAGCAATGGTTTAAAATACAAAGTCCTTAACACAATTTATCTTGCCTAGTACAATTAGTGTCCCTTCTCTGTTTTTATTAAATTGTTCTCTTATTAATTATATTTGTACTGATATACAAAGATATTTCAGTTCTAAACATTACTACCATATAAAAATGGGAAATACAAGTCCAATGATGTTAGTTTCAACTGGTTAATCTAACAAAAAAACAAAAACAAAATCTGCGGTATGTGCAGTGAAATTCTTTATTTGCTATTTGATCAGAAAAGCAACATATAGATATAATATAAATTTAGAAAACTTTCCAATAGCAAGAATCCCTCATGATATCAAACTTTCGAATTGCAGGCAACCTTGAGAGCTTTAGGTCTATGGCTGATAGATTCGGTGTCGCTAAAAGTACATATCATTTTAGTGTTGAAAAGGTTGCATCAGCACTTGTGACTGAAATCATGCCTAATGTTATTCAGTGGCCAGCAGGAAACAAAGTAAGGGAGACATGCGATGTATTTAGTGAACTGGCTGCAATTTTAAATGTAATCGAGGCTGTTGATGGGACTCACATTCCTATAAAAGCACCGAAAAATAACCCAAATGCTTACTATAACCGTAAAAAAGTTCATTCTTTGGTTATTTTGGCAACCTGTAATGCAAATCTTTGGTTTACCTACGTATGGAATGGAAATCCTGGCAGTACCCATGATGCAACGGTTCTCAGGTCATCTGAATTATTTCAACAGTCTGATAATCTTTGCCCGCAAGGCTACTATTTATTGGGGGATTCAGCTTTCCCCCTTCTTGGTTGGTTAGTGACACCATTTAGAGATCATGGAAATTTAACAAGAGAACAACTACATTTTAATGTATGTCTTAGTAAAACAAGGCAAGTGATAGAAAGGAGTTTTGGACTACTGAAATGTAGATTCAGGTGACTGCTGCGTTTTGATGCCTCTGATATGCAGTTTATGGTTGATACAATTCTTTCAACACGTGTGTTACACAACTTGTGTTTAGACCTAAATGATGAAGATTTTGAGATTAATGAACAGGCTGACCCAAATAATTTGAATGACAATGAAGATAGCGAGTTTAGGCATGGTGGTCATCAGATTTGTGGAGTCCGATTGAGACAACAGATAATGCAGCATTTACAACAGTTGAATTAAATCACTTTAATTTTAAAAGAACATAAAGAAAAATAATAACAAATAAAAGTTTCGCGACTAGCTTTGTCCATTGTCTTACTAGCAATGTAGTAGTCCATAGCAAAACTAAAGATAAAAAAAACACCTGACGTTCACAGGTTTGATAGTTACCCTCTACACTTTATAGATTTATAGATTTCAGGTGTGAAAACGCATGTCTTAAAATATGAATTCACCTTCGATCGTACGCATTTAAATATCGCTTATATGTAAACTATGCGAGCTTTTCAATCAGTTTAGTTAGTAGTTCATTTTGTTTGCTTTGCATTTCTTGAAGTGTGCTCAATAACTTTTCATCTCGCTCTTGTAGCATTTCTTTCATGTCTTCCATGTTATTATTTTTCTTCTTTTTAGCCGGTGGGGTCTTCTGATTTGTCTCTTCGGTCTCCCTTTCTTCCTCCTCTTCTACAACTGATCCTGACATCGGCAAAGAACCTCGAGTGCATATGGTTTAAATGTCGGATCATTTTGTAAGATGTCAACCATTTCAGTTTCCAACAGAAAAATATTTGGTCTTCGGTTTCCTGCCTTTTTGGATTCCGTCAGGTATTTTCTATATGACCGTTTTATTGTATAGAAACGTTCTCTGGCTTGTTCGCCGATAACTTTTAGTCAGAACTGACGGATATTGTAATTTGTTCCCATATCTTCTTTTTGTTTTTTGTTGATTGTAAACTTTCAGCCTTTTCTTTGTAAACTGCCAACAATTTACGTGATTTGCAAATGCCCCATTCTAATCTCCCCTTCTGCTCCGTGTCATCATCACTGCTTTCAGTATCATTATTTATCATTGGACAATAATCACCAGGTTCGTCAGAAGGCCCAAAATTACTGCTAGTGCTGCTGCTTGGTTTGGGACTACTGGCTGTAGAAGTGGTAGACTGTTTATTATTACTAGTCTTAGCTTTTGGTGGAGTCTTGGATTTTGATGGAGTATGTCCTGTTAAACAATCAGGTTTTTCAGAAACATGTATTTCGCTGGATCCACTATTTGTCTTGATCAAATCTTCTACATCACTAATATATGTTGGATGAGGTGAAGGATTATCCGTTAAAAATTTTGACAGTGCCCTTATGAACTTTTCATAATCTGAAATCTGAATTGTATTTATTTAAGATAATTCAAGAGTACATAAGTTGTTGATACTCTTGTTTTCTTGTAAAGTACATTAGGGAACTAGACTGAAGAACGCCGGCATAAAATTATTCATCAGAGGCTTAAAAGCACGACGGGTGCGCCTAGTGGAGCAGGAAAAGCTTACCAGAGCACCTGAGTTCACCCCTATTTTTAAATGGGGTTCGTGTTACCCAATCTTCGTATTCTGAGTCATGTTTGTTTTGATTGTTTGTCATTTTGCCGAGCAACAATTTATAGTTATATTTGGGCGATGAACGTGAAAGCATGATATGAAATGGACATGACATGATGATGAAAAATGGGGTGGGATGGGACATAGGTACAGAAATGTTGACTGCATTATTTTTGTTTTGTCTGTCTATCAATTTGTATTTGGTTATGTCTTAGGGTTAGAAAATGGCATTTAACAATCAGCTAATTTTCAGATCTTCATCACCGGTTTATAGCTGGCTATGTGACGGGTGACGCGTGCGGAGCATACCATGCTTACGCCTCCGGAGCACCTGATGATACTTATGGTTTTTGTGGGGTTTACACTGTTAGTGCTTTTTTTGTCGCGTTCGTGTTCAATTTTGTTTATTTGCTTTGTCCTTGTTATTTCATGTAATCTCTATATCGCCATGTTTTTTATTTATGATTTTTTTTTATCCCTCTATCTCTATGATTTTCATGATTATCCCTGCGGCTTGTTGCTTCGGTATATTCGTTTGCCGATTTTCTATATATATATATATTACTTATGATCAATTTAAACAAAGAAACTGATCATCTCAGAGGCGGGATAAAGTGAAGGCGGATCCAGACATTTCTTAATTAATCTAATTGGATAGACACACATTTTTAAGTAAGCTACTGCAGTATACTTAGAGGAAAAATAGCGGGAGTAAGTATATGTGATGTTATATTAATGCACGCAAACGTAAAGGTCACTTACTTTCAGATATGTATGGCACGGACGATTGTTTCACAAAAACATCACGTTGATCACCATCTATTAAGACTGACAAATATCCCCGCTTTACTAGCTTCTGAATGTGTCGCCATATTGATTTACAGTTGTGACGTCACTTACCAAACTCACCCAAGGTATAGGCTGTCGGCAAGTTTGGTGACCTACATTTAATTTTCCATGGTACCAATGGTAGACATTGGTATCCATTATTTACCATTTATTTTACCATCGGTGACAAATGGAAAAACCTTGAACGCAGCTAGTATTTATCCAAACAAAAGTTGATTTACCTAAAATTTTCAAGGCTAATGTTTTATTAAGAACGATGCTCACACAATACTTTCTACAAATGATTTGAATATGATTTTGAAAAGTTCAAATGTCGGAATACTGTACTAATAATTCGAAGTTTGACAAGAAAGTATACATTAGGCCATGCAAAGTTAATTACTTGGTTCTCAGGCCCTTTTTTGTCAAAATTGATGAGGGAGGGCGGCATTTTTTTTTTATCGTTTTACTACTGTAAAAAGTGGTGAGGTAGGCATTTTTTATTCTTTTTTTTTGTGAAAAATATGGCAATGTATAAATCTTTTCATTACTTTATTGAAAATTTCAATTTTATTTCTTCCGATGGTGGCAGAAACATCACAAGTGGTTAATTTTTATGGAAACGTCCAATCCGCTGGTCCCAACGTACCATTTTTTTTTT
>MJUT01003805.1:336437-347743 GCA_002080005.1 Gigantidas platifrons | reverse complement strand
CGATTGACATTTTGTCTAAATGTCAAACGGAAACACGTTTTTTATTTATACATTGTCATAACGATGCTTTAAATCTCATTTAAGCATGATGCGTTTTAAAGCGTTTCACCGACCACGCGATATAAGAGAAAAACGGATGCGGTTGTTTTTTCCGTACGGACAGCGCTACCGCATTTAAATTTTTTTTTTACTATTTTTGCAAAAAAATCGGCAATGCGGCGACGAATTTCCACATGCCTGAGAACCAAGAAATTAACTTTGTATGGCCTTAAATAATATCTTTTTTTTTTCGAAATCAGAATGATAATTTTCATCAACTGATGTTTACGTGCAACAATATATGTGACACTGACAATATACTGCACTCATCAAATAGACAGTTGGGGAACATGGCATATCCACAGCATTATTAAAGTTTCATAGTATAATACTTGTATTTTTCAGCAGATTAAATATGATCTGCTTATTACATTCCTCGGTAACAGTTATTTGAAAGAGTAATATTTACCCTTTGCTTTGATCAAGCTAGCTGCGGAACCGTAGCCCTTTGTGGTTCTTTTTTTGGCGGACCATAGGGTTACGGATTTCACCCTACCAAAAATTTGCGAAACTGCGACCAAGATTTTGTCGCACCTTTCAACAGTAATTTTCACAACAAAACGCTTTGTGAGAGTGGAGTCATGTGGATATTTCGTTTCGTTACATATTTATCTATCGTTTTCCATATTTACTTATGCATTATTATTCATTCCTAGCCCAGTATAATAACAAATGTCTCGATATTAACTGATCCCGCCTACTTCGTTCCGCCATCTTGTCATTGTGGTATTCTCACTTTGAGGTCACGTGACTTTTGAGAGATAACTCTAACAGCAAAACACGTCACCATCTCCTACACGCACTATTGAGTTCATTGATTTTTACCTGTAAAATATTTTACTTGGACTATGACATGTTTCATTATTTTTATTTTTTCACTAACAAGTAGAAATTCCCTTTTCATTGCTGTCTACTCGATTCATGAGTTTGCATGTTTGACATATATCTTCTCCAATTGAACCTCTGAAATTGGAACTTAAATTTTGCTATGCAAGTTTTTAACTAATGACAATAAAACAAATATAAATCATGTTTTCTTTCTCATCTGGTAATATTGCCTTTTTTCCTACAAAAGGATATATCTACATACAAATGTATATACATGTATAAGAACACACACTAAAACAGACTCTTACCACATTTTTTTCCATTGCATTTCATCTCTTCATTAGATCATCATTTAACTGAAAATAAAAAAAGAAATATCATTGAATACTAGTATAGGAAAGAAATATTGGATTGTATCTTGAAATATTATTGTAATTTTAATGGTCTGTCCAAAGTTTTAAAAAAATACTCTCTCTTAACAAGGATGTGATTATCATTATTATATACAGAATTTTTTTTATGAAACTGAAATATTTTGTAACTTTAGGCTCACATGATCCTGTATGAAAATGTGAAGAAATTACAAAAATTAAAGATCACACTACATGTAAATTTTACACAGTATTTTACAGTCTGCTGATCGATCCGTGATCAAACCATAATAATGGAAATATGTGCTGATGACAATATCTCAAATACAAACACTGGACCCAACCAATTATAGCATTACTGACCATTGTGGGTTATAATAGTTGAGTGTCAATGTAACAGTACGTAGAACATATAAGGGTAATAACAAAATTACCGAAAACCGAGCAATAAAGGGAAAGTCAAAACTCATAAATCAATAAACAGACAAAATCAGTCAACAACCGGACAACTGTGAAAACCGCAATGACCCTGACTTGGTACAGGCATTTCTAAAGAAATGGTGGATTGAATAAGATTTTACGGTGCCAAACCTCTCGCTTTCATTACGGTTCAAAGGTTCCGGTTGTCACTATAACAGCATTTATAACAATACTGGAACACAATTTATCTGAAAAATGCAATGTCCCTGAAGGGATTAAATCCCAGTTTCTACCAACTGACCTGCATTGAAAAGTAAAGGAGATCTCCACTAACACAAGTTAGCAGAAGATGGTCATGAACCTACTACAGTTCCTATGACCTTAGGTAGAGGAGCGTTCCCATCGCATAACACATAAGACTCAACCTAATCAATCTATAAATGTGTGGAAATGAACCGAAGGTTTACCATACCTTAGAAATTCCCTTTTCATTGCTGTCTACTCGATTCATGAGTTGCATGTTTATTGACATATCTTCTCCAATTGTTTTTTTTTCTTGTTTTTAGTTCTTGTCTTTTCGAAAGAATGGTTCTTAGATGGAACTAATCTAATTCTTCTTAGTTTTTCTAGTAGTTTTGCTCCTTTTACTTTGAGGAATTGATAATGTTCTCTTGCCAGTACTTTGTGCAGGTATGTAAGTGGAACTCTCGCTATGAGCATCGATATCAATTAAATCCACTTGAACATTTACAATATTTAACTGTTTCAGCATGCTATACAATATGGTGAAGGTGTGCATAACATTGTCATTTACAGCACGTACTTCTGGCGTTCCTACTGCTAGATCAACAACTTGAGATAGATTAATCTTAGTTGCGGGAATTTTAATTGTTGTTTTTCTTACTGACACTAGACAAAAATTACATATATATCCGCTATTGTCAATATTAAAGCTCCACAATTCATTCGTGTAGCAGTCGGCAATATAAAAATTATCTACGCAGTATTTCCGGTTTTAATCACAAATAAAAATAACCATTATCTTACGAAATGGTATGAAAATAAGAAAAGTAATTAAAAATGATTAAATGAAAACAATCCTGTAGAATATATCAATTAAAATGAAACCGTTAAAACAACATAAAGCCTAATTTAGGAACTACATTTTGTATTAAAAAAGGCGGATGGTTTCAAGATGTCTTCGTTGGCAATAGTGGTATCCCAGGTGATATACATCAGGAGCTCCTCGTGCCTTTCCCCAAGTATTTTCACTTGGAGAAAGGCGCGAGGAGTTCCGGATGAGGTGATATACTGCTAAAAAATAGAGGGTTTTCTTGAACGATTAAAGCTAGCCTTTCTTAAATATTGAAACAGATTGTTGAAGCTGAGAATAATGTAATGGGACAGTAGATTATACTTTGAGAGTTGTCTTTCTTTAATTGATTGGTTATAATCTCATAAAAGGAGGTCGACATTATATACCAAAGAAGTGAAAGTTTTGAAATTGTAACTACACATTCAAACCAAGGTATAATACACGTCCTTGTTCAAACTAATTTAAGGTCAATTGATCCCCTAAAGAGTAAGTAACTCTGTTCTCTGAATGTTTATTTTATTGTTAATGAAAAATATGTGCAAGAAGTAAAAAAAGTGTGTATTTTACATTAAAGGAAAAGGCCAGTCAGTTGAAAGGTTGTTTCAATTCAATTCATTATAACTTTTTATTCATAAATAACTTATTATTTAAAAAAAAGCACCTTTATTAACATTAATATACCCAATTAGAAATATGAATATTTGGAATTTCCTGTCGTAGTGTAAGCAGCCATGACACTTCTTTATGTGACGTCACACAGTCCGATCATGCTAGTTGAATAAATAACATGTATCTGACTCTTCCCAACATCGTGCCCGTTTGGTTGATTTAATATAAGATCAACTGCAATACAATTTTTAAAATTGTATACCGTTCTAATTTTTTTCTTAATATTCCCATCCCATGTTACATTTTCATAAAACAAAGGACTTTATTTGTATCGGGAGGGGGAGGGGTGTGTCAACGTATAATTTCATGTTTTACGTGATTTGCCGTATAAGTTAAATAATTGTCAGTTTTAACTCGTTTTATGCGTACTCATGCTTTTTTTCTTTTTTGTCCCCAATGCTGTCGTACTTTCCCGTGTTTTTCGAGGTCACTGGTCGATGTGTAGACAAGGGTAGTCCTGATCGGTAATTACACAAAAAAAAAAATCTTTTCACATTTTCCCTTTTAATTTCGTTAGTACAATAAAATGCTTAACATGAAGTCATAATGATTTTGTAAATATCAAAAGATAAATATACATTATTTTACGATTTACATAATTTTTAATGATAAAATTGCAACTGATCAATGCTGATATAATATACGATACCGCTATTGTGACGTCACGGCTCTTTCGGAAGAGCTTTAATTGCAGGTATAATCCGAGAATGAATTATGTCCCTTGTCTCCTCACATTGCAGAGTTCTGAAAAATGGCGATCCCCATTACTTGGTGCTACAGGCAACTTCAATCACCAAATTCTACTTTACGGTATACTATTTTAAACATTCATTAACACAAATGTCTTTTATTTACTGTCATTTAAATTTTCACGTAAACTTGTTAAGACCATGGCGTTTTCCTTTAATCGATGGATTTCAGCAACTTATAACATCCTGTTTCACCCCACTGAAACACATATGGGAAATTCCGAAATTCCAGCGTTTGAGGTGCCCCAAAGGGTAAATTCTTGTCTTTAAACAGCATGATAGAAAGTCGTTAGTGAAACATAAACACAGGCCTCTTTCAATTAAATTTGAAAGATTTTGTGTCATTGCAACCCCGTTCACAGTTGCCTACAGGTCGTCCACGTGTCACAGTTTAGTAAATAAACAATATTTCTAAAATGTATGAATTTAAAATATTATATGATACTCATGCAATTAAGCAAGCAATTTTCTTAAAATCTAAATTCAAAAGTTTTTTCAAACTTTCAAACTTTATTGAATAAACTAAGGCGCAGCAGGAGCATCAATTATTTACAAACAATTATTATATTATAAGATGACAGAATGAGTAGATAATGTATACGTATTACACAAAAACAGATGATAGGTGATACACAAGTTATTACGGGCAGAGGTTACGATTTGGGTCTACTCGACTCATGCTATATTTATTATCAGGCCATGTGCGTTGTATAGTGATATATTTTAAACTGGATTACAAATAGATTCTATCCCAAATAGTGGAACTATTTGAACAGTGTACATTAAAAACTACAGTAGTTTTACAATTTTTTTGGAGGAACAATGACAGGTGAGTAAGAACTTGTGTATTTCCTATTTTCAACATTGTATTCATTTTTGCTCCACAAGGACAGATTATAAAATAAGTTGGCATGTAATTAGTTCGGATATCCTTCAATATCTCACAACAAAAAATATAATGGAATTCATTTCCAATGCATAGATTACAAAGATTACATAAACTTTCATCCCTAGGGATCCCCACCCAACGCCCCGTTTCAATTGGAAATTTTATATTACTACGGTAGTTCTTAATTTACCAATATAGTTTCTATGAACAGCATTCAACCGCAAAAGATAATTCTCCAATTTGAATTTTAATAATATTTATTTATAAATTTAGAATTATAATTTTGAAGAGTATTTTTTAATTGCTCACTCCAAGCTAATTAATCATAAGATAATTCAGTTCACCCCAAGCTAATTATTTATAAGATAATTAATTTCACTCCAAGCTAATTAATCATAAGATCAGTCATTTTCATATTGATGTGATTGGGGATAATATTTGATTACAGTAATTTAGAGTGATTTCTAAATCGAACATTGTTATCCACAGCTCTGATTTTTATCCAAAATCTAAGACAATTGTATTTTTAGAAATTTATTATTTTTATTAATCTATTATGAAAACATTTTGAAGAATTTTCTAATTTAGGAAATGGTCTAACCAGAAAATTAAATGTTCCCTTACATATTTAGTATTAAATTGTAAATTTAAGTTTCCAGTATATTTATTTGTACAAAATTCAGCCATATTTGCAATTACAAAAAGACCACAATCTATACTATTCAAAAAAAGTATAGCAAAAATATCTGGGATTTTATAGTTCTTATTTTCCTAGACAAGGCTTTTTTTTCGATTCCAACAGCCAAACTATTTTTCAGAATTTGCATGTTCAAATTTAATGCATAATGATAGAAAACTATGACAGAATTGTAAATTTGATAATGTTAAAGCATTTTTAATTTGAAGGATCAAATATTAATTCGACATCTTGTATGAAAATTAAGTTTTAACGATTTATTTTATTTTGATTTAATAATTTAGAGTCAAAGATGTTTCCAGTCACGATATTTTGTATACACAGTGATCAAAATTTTAAACTTTTATATATTCTAAAACCTTAAACTCTAACTTAAACATTGATATATGTTTTATTTGCCAGAAATATGTATAAAATATAAAAAATGTGATTGAAATATTTTTCAGGCAGTCAAAAGAGGTAATTAATTATGATACCCAACTTTTTCCAGTCACGAGTTAAGACAGTAAATAATATTTATTTTTTTTTATTATAAAAATTAGTTCAAAATGTAGCTAAAACATTTAAACATTTATTATATCATATCATACAATGCATCATAATAAATAAACTACCTTCTTAGCTATTTAGACAAATTATTCTTTTCTGTATCTTCGTACAGTTTCTTAATGGTTAATCCAGATTAATTAGTCCCGATTTGCGAGTCATCCGGAACTCCTCGCGCCTTTCCCCAAGTGAAAAAACAACCTCGGATATAATCCGAATAATCCAGTCGTTATATTACGCTCCCGCTGGTCGCTACATTAACGCATGAATGCATTCATCGATTTTTTTTTCGTCAACCGGAAGTACTCCAAAGATATGAACTATGGGTACGAAATCAATCAAAATAAGGCGCGTAAAAATATTTCTGGCAAGTGCATGTATATTTTCGATTTCCCATATCCTGTTGGTAATACAACGAATGTGGCATTTCCCTCTACGATTGATTTAATTGCAGATAACTGTTTTTCTTTGAAATGGAAACCGTATTTTGCTTCAATTGACGACAACGCTATGTTGATCTCCATTTTTTCACCAGGTTTGTTTACAACGGAAGACGCATCTGCGCATTCTCAGAACAGAGAAGAAATTTGATTGGTCCCCTCTAAATCAGAGGGGATGACGGATATTTATCATTGGTTGCCTTCAATCAATGCTTGTTTGTTTACATATTATTAGAGGATAAGGTTAATGTCAAATTTTAGATAATTATTAGTTTTATTATCGATTTTATATTTTTAATGCTTGCTTGGCAATAATATAGATAAAATTTGATATGAAATTATTTTATAAAATACTTTTTTTATTTCTGGGGGAAAGGATTACTTTCTCTTCCTCTTCACAACCCTGGCCGAATAACCAGCATTTTAACGCATATCAATACATTCATATCCGAGCTTGTTTTTTCACTTGGGGAAAGGCGCGAGGAGTTCGGGATGATTTCCGAGTAAGACTTGTGCGTGTGCGGCTATTTATAGATATTTATTTTCCTTGATCTACAACATTCATCGATCTCCATCAGTTTTTCCGCGAAAAATGGATTAGTCTAGTTGAAGTAGGGTCTAAGCCCTCAAATAAAAATAATGTTCTATATTCGGTATAGCTTATTAGGATTAAACCATGCATAAGGTATAACAAAACATGTGAAAAATATGTGCAAGAAGTGAAAAAATTGTGTATTTTACATTAATCGATGGATTTCAGCAACTTATAACATCTTGTTTCTCCCCACTGAAACACATATGGGAAATTCCGAAATTCCAGTGTTTGAGGTGCCCCAAAGGGTAAATTCTTGTCTTTAAGCAGCATGATAGAAAGTCGTTAGTGAAACATAAACACAGGCCTCTTTCAATTAAATTTGAAAAATTGTTTGTCATTGCAACCCCGTTCACAGTTGCCTAACAGGAGTCCACAGGTCGTCCACGTGTCACAGTTTAGAATAATCCCTCAGAACCTCACAGTGACCCGTGACCCAGTTTAGCACGTTCTACCAGTTAATTCTTTATAATGTTGTATAAATATATAGCACTTCTGTCTTTAATAGTGAAAAAATGAAGTCTTCATATATCATATAATATGAAGAATTTATCATTGTCGTTTTGTTCGATTCTGCATGTAAGAAACGGAACGAAAAATGNTTATAACATGTTCTGTGTCGGTCATCGGGCATGTTTTCGTGGCTTAAATGGCGGTTTTCCTTGTTTTTTGTTTGTCAGCGGCCATTTGCAAATTTTTTGCTAGCCAATCGCAATATTAATATGACTAAAACCTCAGAGATCAATTGGAGGATATATTTTTTTGGGGGGAGGGGTAGATTGTGACATTGAGCACTGTCATTTTTTTAGCTATTTTTTTTTTTACCAAACCGTGAACTTAACATTGGTAAAAAATACCTAAAAACTGCACAAATTATTGATGAATCATTGATACTTGCAATTGTTTTACGTAACTATTCTACTAAACCAAGTTATATGTTTCAACTCAAACGTGAGCTAAAAGCTTGGAAATATATATTTAACCTATTCCACTTCGAAATGCTTATCCAAAACAGGAATCCGAAGTTTCGACCTTTGTGTTTGTTTTGACTTTTCATGAATACGAGGCCCGTTAGGTGTTTGGTTTTCGGTTGGATTATAAACTGTCCCTTTTTATCTTTTTTTTTGTGTCAAGTTGTTTTGTGTATTATTTATGTGTTATAATCAATATAAGTTAAATAATTCATATGACCCCAGATAGTTTCAACAGTTACAACTGTTCTAGTTGCGGAACCGTAGCCCTTATGGTCCTTGGCCAGTTTTCTGATATTTGCAGACCATAGGGCTACGGATTTCACCCTATCAAAAACTTTCGAAACTGCGCAGTGAAAAACTTACGCCGCCGCTTTTTTGCAATTTTTTTTCATGAAATCGTGTGCGAGAACGATCAAATATATATATTTCGCTTCGTTAGATATTTATCTACATTCTTCTATACTTACTTACCTATTAATATACATTTCCAGCTCATTATCATAACAAATGTCTCGATATTAACTGATCCTGCCTACTTCGTTCCGCCATCTTGTCACTGCGCAGTTTCGAAAGTTTGTGATAAGGTGAAATCCGTAGCCCTATGGTCCGAAAATATCAGAAAACTGGCAAAGGACCATAAGGGCTACGGTTCCGCAGCTACAACTGTTCTTAAACCTTAATGAATTGACATACACATGTTCCAAATATTTTCGGCACTGGCTTTAACGTGACATTTATTAGATTTTTACATTTTTTCTCTGTCTATTATACTTAATATGATTATACTTCAACCCGTGTCGTTATCCGAGTAATCATCACACAAATCAATGACACTTCCATCTATACAGTTTTCTTTGCAGTATTCTTTTTCAATTTTGACCACATGTTCTTCTGCTTTTGTCCACACATCTTTTGTAATTTTTCCGAAAGCGACGTACGCGAGTTCTTTAACATCTTTTAATCGGAAGGTGGTATTGTTTTAGCCACGAAACCTTTGACTTGCGCCCATATTGATTCTATCGGGTTAGCTTCACAGTGTCGAACGGGGCTTCTTAATACTCTATGTCCGTGTAAATTAGCAATTTTATCTGTTTTATAAACTACTGGGGGCTTTTTTTGTTTTCTTTTTTCATATAATACTTTTTTGGTATCAGTAGCAGAAAAAGGAATGTTATGTTGTGTAAGATAATTTTGGAGAACAGCTTTTTTCTGACTAAAATTTGGGCACACCATATCTTCTGTTTTAACATTGTGATAACTTGCATTATCTAACACAACCAAGCTAGGATTTTTCAGAGCAGGCATCATTTGATTTTCAAACCACTCAAGAAAGACAACACGATTCATCTCCTGGTGACAGTCACCATCCTTTGATTTGGCTAGAAACACTAAATCGCAGCCGTCAACCAAACGCTCACTTCGTGTATCTGCATGCAAACCAATCAAAACGTATGCCTTTACCCGAGGGTATTTTTGGGACATCATACCCATCATTCGGAAGCCACATATAGTCTGCGCAGTGCATGATGTTAGTTAACCTATGTTTCATCCATGTACACGATATCATATCCTGCTTCCCTAAAAGATTTGATCTCTCCTCAGATAATTACACCTATCATTGATAATAGACACTTGATCGTACAGAACTCTTCGATTATCACCTATTTTTATAAGTATATCCAAGATCAATGAGAGTTAGAGTAAGCTTAGACTTTGATATTTTAACAGAATCCTTTATTTCCTTATGTATTATTGAGACGGTCGGAGCAATTTTCCGTGAATATAAACCGTGGATTGTTCTTTTAATAATACAATGATCAAAGTCGTCCAAAATTTTAGCTCTTTCTTTGGGTCTATTTGACTTACAGGGCCTCTTACCATTCATATGGTGCACTGAAGTGTAGGCCACACCCAAAGCTTTAGATGTCCTTTGGTATACCCTATCAAATGAGACAATTGGCTTCTTCGTTACCTTTTCCTTACTAAAAAAGGCAAACAACTTTTACAAACTTTTGGCATTCCGGAGATAAATTTTAATCCGAATTGCAACGCACATCAAATAGAGTCTACGCTTCACTATCCGAAAGACGGTAACTTTTAATTCGCAATATCAATTTTTTTCATATTAATTTAAAACAAAACGATTTGGCACAATATTAATTTTAGATAAAAAATAATTTTAAAAGTCGAATTATTAACAATTAAAAAAGATATACTCCAAAGCACCTTTGTTGATCTGATGATTTACCGTATCTGTAGGCCTCGACTAGGTAATATTCCCAAGCATTTGTCGATGTGTTCGAAATAAATAAACTTGGTTCTTTCCTATCCAGAGGTGTTGTTTTGTTTTCGGGTACTGTACTCTGAGAGACTTTATCTTGGTCCGGGAGGCATCCCAAGAGCTGTGGTACCATGTTCCTTATCTTGTAAGAAATCTTTTCGTACACATGTCGGTTTCTATGTGTTCCCGACAAGTCCGCATCTATATCATCATCTATCCAACAACCGATTAATCAAAAATGTTTTCACCATGGACCAAGCGTTTCCTCTCTAACTGTCGGATATTTCTGACTTGTCTGTCGGAACCACATATGATGTCACCAGTCACATGATGCATATTGACGTAACTAGTAATAATAATAATAATGAACAACCAAGAGAAAATTTACACATGATAATGTTTATCATTTTTTCTATTTCCAACAAAATTCCACACAACCATTTGCTCGGATAGTTTGCTTTTGCAATAGTATGATGTCCACACGACAGTTTGATGCTAATCGAATACGAATTCGCATTAACGAAAAGGTATTCCTGAAACGAATTGGATATAATGCGAATTAGCCGAATCGAATTCGATGCCCATTAAAAAAATAATTAGGGAACGGTCATTATTTAATAGTATGAGGGGGTCGGAGCATTTTAGGGGGGGGGGG
>MJUT01003805.1:259047-270210 GCA_002080005.1 Gigantidas platifrons | reverse complement strand
TGACATTCGGTGTTTTCCCTTTAACTCGTGACATCATGAATAAATATTTACCTTCTGCAACGTGTAAGTAACGCTGACGTTTCCCAAAGTATATGCCACTTTTGGATGAGAATGGAACAGAAACAGGTCAGTTATTGCAGCTTTTTTAAAAATTTGGTGAAAAATGGCTGATTTCGTTATTACTTTTTTTTCTTAACTAGATGTTCGAAGAATTTCTTGGGAAATCCCTTCAGTCGGTCTGTTGACATTCCAAATGATGAGTCACCATCTGCTTGAAGGTCACATGACGACATTTTTGTTTGTATAGCCAAAGGAATTACTTTTTGTTTTTTTTTTTGTTGTTGATATGTTTCTTAGCTCTATAAAACGTTATTTTAATGAGTGATTTTTCAATGAAATAACAAGTAGAAATTAAAAAAAATATATTTAAGGCCAATATATAAAAATGTCTGTTGATATCCCTTAGCCTTACTAAATTAGCATACAAAAATGTTATCTTTGTCTTTTATTTACAACTCACAGCCGTACCCGTATACATGTACTTGCCTATGGTCTGTGGTTCTTCACATTGGCCATTCTTATTTATGCAAGTACAAAAAATGTAAGTGCAATTTTATTTCTTTCCTAATATTATAATCATTGTTTTCATCGTACTGTAATATACGCAATTGCCGAAAATAAAAATACAATATGCATGGCCTCATCTATTGTCAGATTGTTTGGGCATGTGTGCATAATGAGGCGGTACATCAGGGTCACGAACTTACAAGCATGGCCGCTTTCATTTCGGAAATAGGCCACGTTACGGATATTGATGCTGGTTCTATTCTTTTCCGAGTTATTTAAAAATTAAGGGTATACAAATATTTGCAAATATCTAGAGAATGTTAACAAACAGTCAAATTAATTTCTGGTATGAGTATGCAACACTTTCCCTTGCTAAACAGCTTAGGGTAACATCTTACATCTTCTTCTTCTGTACGCCCTGTGTAGGGCAACCATATCATCGGTATGTAGAACAATGGTGCTATTATCTACAGTGCGTTGTGTGCCGGTGCTGTATCCACAGTGAATTGAATTGCCTATTCCACCACACTTGATATATACATATAATATATATTTACACGCTTAAAATTTGTAGCTCGATTTTAAAATTTTAAAAGTTAAAATAATTAAAATATTTAAAAACGAGGCGGGTTTAAAAGGTAAGATATGGGTTTTATATACCCACACACATTATAACATTAGAATTTTCAAGTCAGTTCTTCCTTGTTTGTTACTCAACTCTAATAAATGTTCTTCACAATGATCGTCTCGAAATGTCACATATCACAGCTTATAAATGTGCCGAATGGAACTTTATTTATAATAAATCCATATGTTTAAAAGTTCACTATCAGGTAAAAGGTAAAATAAAAATAAAAATAAAAATGTCCTTGTCAATTACGCTATATCAAGTAGAATTTACAGTGTATACTTATTGCCACAGATAGTGTATACATATGTGATCCCCCTCTTACCCTAAGAACCCAGCATCAGGCTATGGTGGTTTCTTCACCACTGGTTTACCATCCATCAGTTTGCATCTCTCAACGTGCAGTAAATATAATAATCTTCTTGTGTGGAACTCAATCTCACTGGCATCTTTCAGTTTAATTTTCAGTTGTTTACAAACTTTAGTAATGTTTAATACTATCTGCATTTCCATATTAATTTGCAGCTCGTTCCATTGACACTAGATTTTTCAGCTAGGATTTTACTAATCAATACAATTACATGTTGTCTGGTTGATTCCAATGATGGACAATGTAGCACAAAATGTACTAAAGATTCATTTGTTATTGTACAGGCAGGACATTGTTCACTTGTAAGTGTATGGTCAAATTTAATTCTGATTGATTGTAGAATGTAAGTTCCTGTTAACATCTTGAGTTTCACTGGAAATCTTGTCACATCTCTGTTTGACCGGACTGTCATTTTTAATAATTGGTGTATCTTCCCTGGTCGAAAATGTTCATAATTGAGATATTTGAGGCCTGAATACAGCGGCACTGTTGCTGTGATTTCATCTATCCAGTATCTTGCACTTGATGTCTTCACTAATTTATTCCAGTGTTCTTTTTTCATGGGCTTTTCGATATAATTCAATGCGGGCTCCAAATCATATTTAAACAGTATTTTTTGAATATCAATAAACTAGCTGTTACTTTTCATTGATTTAACTTCTATTTGTCTTTTCGCAATTTGCTTTTCCATTGAGTCGTCTGCCTGGTTACAGATGTTATTGAAGAAGTTCAAAGCTTTAATATATGTATTTGGCCCTCTATTGGTAGGATTCCTGTTAATACATATACAGCTGGATCTGGTGTATTAATTGGCACGGACAGTAATTGTTTCATCATTTTCTTTTGAAATTTTTCCATTTTATCAAGATTGTGCGTTCTAGGGATTAATAGTTCCATTCCATATAACAGAACTGGCAGTACACAAGTTTTGTATAGATGAATCAGAGTCTCTGCGTCAAGCCCGTTTTCACCGTGGAAACCAGTACCAAATAAAGCATATGCGCTTCTGCGGGCTTTCATGATATGTTCTTTTACATTATGGGTTATATTCTGTTCTACAGAGTTTGTTCGCAGTATGCCAAAATATGTGGCTGCAGTGAAGTTTGGCATTTCCTCCATGCCCAATTTATATGACGAGGTGCTAGATTCTTTTGACTTGCTTGGCTTAACATTTATTGCTACGCTTTTCTTCGGTTGTAGTTTGTAGCTTTCTTTTCCGGCGAAATCATTTGCCATATTGATTTGTACTTGCATGTCTTTATCTGATGCACTCATTAGTGCAAGATCATCAGCACAGGCTCTAAGGTAACTAATGATGTTTCCTATCTTACAGCCTATATTTGAGGTTTCCAATGTCTTGAGTAGTGGATTGACATATAGTTTGTAAAGGTCTGCACTGAGGATACCCCCTGGCGTACTCCTTGATCTACTGGAAATGATTCAGAGATTTGGCCGTTCCATTTAACAGCACTTTTGGCATTTGAGTACATGCTATTGATTAAGGACCAGTGCGTATTGTCTATTCCTGCATGATATATTCTGCGCAATAAATGTTCATGAACCACGACATCAAAAGCTGATTTCGCATCAAGCAAGATAAGGTCGAATTCTAATTTTAGATCCTTCATTTCTCTATACATTTCCTCTACTGGGAGTGCGGCATTAAGTGGTGACGAACCATTCGTAAATCCTCTTTGCACTCTATTTTGATGATGTAATACATTTGTGCTTATACGTTGTTTCAGCACGGCTTCTACAATCTTCTTAAGTACTGGCAACACTGTAATTCCTCTGTAATTGCCGACATCATTTTTGCTGCCCTTCTTTTTTAAAACCGGTGTAAGCAACCCAACTTCTAAAACATCTGGTATACTTCCTGTTGTAAAAATTAGATTGAAGATGCTTGATAACAGGGGTATCAGTTCTTCGTTGGCATGCGTTACGTGCTCGATTGTAATTCCATAAATATCTGGTGATTTTCTTTTATTTATTGTTTTATAACTGTTTCTATTTCCTTAATTGAGTCAGACGGTACTTCATTTTTACCGGCTATGTTTTCTATGATCTTAACCTCCATTTCCACATTGTTGTGATAATCCGAATCATACTGTGAAGCCATGTCGTCATATGATGACAGTTTTTTGAAGTGTAGCTTGAAGCCATCTATAATATTATCCCGACCTGAAAAGTTCTGTCCACCAACATTTATGTCCATGATAATGTTTTTTTCCCTTATTCCGATTGTTCTGTACTAGTATGTGGAACATACGCATATCTTTATCTCTGATAGCCATACATTTTTTCCTTATCTGATTCTCTTCGTTTCGTTAGCTCGACATGGACATATCTTCTAAATTCTTTTCTTGTTGTTTCACGTGTTCGATATATTTTGTTCCATGGTTCCAATGGTTTTCCAGCATTTACCCAGAGTTCATATCCTTTTCGCATCTCTTTAACAGCACTTTTGATTTCTGGTGTCCATACTTTCAGCTTTGGTCTAGCTTTTGGCTTAAGATTAGGCCGGTTGTGTGTGCACTCTTTTGCAGTATCTTTCATAATCCTCACAAATGTTAGTAAGAGCTTGTGTAAAAACTACGTCATCTTCCATATTGCAGTCATCTATACTCCGTGTCTTATCTCTAATCATAGCTTTGTACAAGTCAACATCAAGTTTTTCCCAATTTATACGTTTCCCCTGTTTGAGCTTTTGCCACTTTCTGATATTTTCCGTCCAAAATCAAATTTCAATGATATCTTGACAGGGTGGTGATCAGAGGTGTTGGTACAGAGATCGGATAGAACACATTTTTCAGAGATTCCAGTTGTATTAGCCGGAGTTAAGAAATAATCCAACTCGGAACATTCTTCGCCATTACTTTTTACGAATGTTTTGCTGGTACAGCCATGTGTGAAGTTACAATCTTTCATGCACTTGATGAGATACTGTTTTCTTTTATTGATTTGGTCGTCGTTTCCCAGGTCTATATTTAAATCTCCTCCTATAATAATTATATGGGATGATTGGTATTTTCTCCATATCTCGTATAATTGATCTACTGTATCATAAAACTCATCTTGATAGTTCTTACCACATGTGGATGGTAAATATACTGATGCAATGAGCAGTTTTTCGTTGTCATTCCCTACGTCTATCAATTGAATACGTTCCCTCCCGTCGTTTAGAGGTTTCACCATAGAATCAATATTTTGTTGCCAGATGATTGTCACACCTCCATAACCTCTTGGCATATATTTTGGTGGGAGCGATTCATATTTATCCACACCTTTCCCAACATAGTTAATATTGTTAGTTATCTCATTTAGCCAATGTATTTGGTTCTGAAATAGCCAATGTTCTTGTATCAGTACAATATGAATGTTTTTGAGAATTTCATCAATTGCTATAGCACTTGTCTTTATGATTTTGCAGTTATATGAAACGATATGTAGTTGTTTTTTCAATTTAGCTTCACCCTGAGTTGCTATCTCCACATTTGAGGTCCTCCCATGTGTAGAAAAGGATGTACTTGGTGGTTGTGGTGAATTGGGAGAGTTGGATTGGTATGCCTAATGGTATTAGCTGTAGAAGCAGTATTGTATATATTTTGACCTTGAATTGTTCCATTCCAGACTTTCGTTGGTATGCTAATCAGTTGTTGTGGTGGGGGTTGGTGTATTCCCTGCATCAACGGTACATTATGTTTCTACTGATTTTGTACTATATATCTAAGTGGAGGTCCTGCATATGTATTTGTCCTCATATCACTGTTTACCATGATATCAGAGAAATTTGTGGCTGGTTGTACATTATGAGTAGTAGTAGTTTTACCCCTGTTGGCTGTTAGTTGGCTTGCAGTATCTTTATTCTTTAGTTTTTGTTCTGTCAATATTGTATTGTCAAAAGATTCATGACTTTCTTGATTCGGCTTGGATTTCATTGTGACTGATTCGAGCTGGTGTTCGATTTGATCAAAAACTATGTTTGTCATTTTCTCATGCACAGCTAAGAGTCTTGAGTTGAATTGTTCTTGCATTTTTTGGTTGATGTCAGATTTCACCGGTTTATGTGGACTAGTATGGTTGTGGAGGCTTTCAAGTTCTAGCTGATTTTTAAGAGTTCTAATTGTTAGCTCTAATTTACTATTTCTAGAGTCTAAGTATTGACAGCGACTTTCAAGTTTAACAACGATGTTTTTATCTTCATTCAATTGTTTTTATTTCAATTTTATCTGCTCTTCTTTTTTCCTCATTCGTAATTCCTTATCTCTTAGCTCTTTGTTCTTAATACCCATTTCTCTGTTTTCATCGGAGTTATTGCTGGTATTACTCCTGCTGTCGGATTTTGTTTGTGGTTGTTTATCACACATGGCTGTATGTTTAGGTTGTGATGAAATGGCTGATTTCAAGGTGGTTTGATCACTATCTGCATTTGCATGCGTTATACTAGTATGATTAGTTATTTTGAGGTTTGTTTGCTCTATTTCATCATGTAGTTGTTTGAGTATACAGATATCAGATTTGTCAGATTGTTGTTCGGATTCTGTATAGTTTATACAACTGTAGCATAATTTGTCGGTTTCATTGTTGATACTGGATATACAACTAGTGTGTATTTGCCTTTCACACATTGTACAAATTTCAATGTCCTTTTGTTCAGCTATAAGTGTATCACATGAACAGCAAATAACTGTATGTTCTTCTTCATCCTGCACCTCGTCATTTCTTATTGCTTCAATTTCCTGAGTAAATGATGTTGTTGTCTGGTCATTTGTTCCATGTTGGATAATTTTTAATATGGACCCATTTGTAATTCCTAGACAAGGTGGGCAGTGGTACTCTACATGATCTGGTTCAGATTCCACTCTTTTGATTTCTGCTTCTGACAATTTGAGACAATGATAATGTGACCAATGTTTGCCACTGCTGCAATATGCACTTTTGGTGTGGCAATTCTTTTTGCATTTTGAGCATGAAATATCTAGTAGGAGGTTTAGTTGCTCTCTCATTAGTTCGTTCAGTTTTGTAGTGTTTAATTTGTTATTATTATTTGTAGCAGTTTCAATGATGGTTTGAATTTCCTTCATATCTCGTCTTAAAAAGTTGTCAACACTTTTACCATTGATCATCAGTCTACTTGTTGTGAAATAAAGGTTGACGGTATATGCCATACTATTCTTTTCCATAACTTTAATGGACCATTGAACAATTGTTTTTCTACTTTTATCAACTTGTTTTTGTATAGTTGCACTCCCAATATTAACAGGGAATTTCGAATAATATAGCATGGTGGCATGTCTAATTAGCTCAAAAGTTGCTGCATCCGCTGTTATAACAATACCGCCGTTTGTTTGCTTATATACTACTTGGACCTGTCTTTTTGTAGCTTCTAATTTTTTAGCTAATGCTTTGTCGATGTTTAGATTATAATCATGAATGACCTCTCTGTTCACTATGGTATTATTACGAGCATTTCTAGTGACTATTGATGATGTTTCGGCCATAATGAGATTCTAGATGTTGTCTACAGCAATATTGGCGCTAGGGAGTCGAAAAGGTACGTCGTGGTAGGACCCACTGTCGACTGCAATTCTTCTCCCCAGTGCCAGTAAGAAGTCTGTATGTACAATATAAGTGTTTCCTATTCCATCACCAGACAAATGTTTGTTGTATTTACAGCTTATATATGGTATATTTACAGAGGATTATAGTACTGGAGTATTAAACAAGCACTTAATTCTGGTAACACTCTATTGTCATTTGTTCACTAATTTTACATTGCCAAACTCTTGCCAGGAGGGGATTTGGATGGACACCGTCTTTATATAATTTAAAGTTATATCTGTCTCTACTTCTCCGATGGCGATTTCTTGATGTTCGGGACTGGTTGTGGCTATATCAGTTGTTAAAGCAGGTGAATGAGACTGTAAGTTTATATTAATGCTACGTATTGCATCGTTTAATCTATTAACCTGTTGGGCTAATATTGAATCCTGACTAATATATTGATTTGGCTCTTGATGTTTATGATCCTTGTTCCATTCATAAATTGAGTATGGTGGAGTTTCAATGAATGTCAGTTTATGATTTGGATAGCCCTTAAATATTTCAACGATGCCTTCAAAGTTGTTGATTGCACCAGATATTGCGTCGTTACAGTCTTCGTGCAGCGAGATGTAGCCTTGGATGTAGTTAGTAAGATCGCACGTCCCTAACCAAACATACAACGAGATATTATTTAGATGACTGGATCTATTGCTTAGATTTTAATTGAACCCCTTTGTTGTTGTTCGTGAGCTTTCACACCAGTATAATATATGGTCATTGATGCCACCTGGTTGGGCTTGCCTTTCTAGATAGTTTCCCTTGCTATCAGAGAAGAGAATAGGAGTATAAATTTTGGTTCCAGTTAAAGGAGTTGGCGTTCTGTTTATATACTTTTGTAGCTTGTGTATTTACATGCCAGATGTTGAGGAAGGGGGAGGGGGTACCGGCTCGACTTAACCCACCATATGAGCTACAAATATATCGACGATAAAATTTCAATTAACTTAATGTATATGTGAGAAATGTTAACTCTTTCAAACTATTTTAAAATGATAATGTGTACTAAAACAATCAAAAAATTTCAAAATGTCTGCCTCAAAATGGCGTGCGCGCCAAGTCGCCGAAAATCACAAATGTCTAAATGATGACTGCATCGATTTTGTAAGGTTTTCTGTATGAATGTTTGCTACCCACTTCACTCTAATCTTGAATTCAAATAAAACCGATATCTACAAGTTATAAATCAGCAAACCATCACCAAATTTACAGAATGTCCACCACCACTGTAAAAAGCGTGCTATCGCATCGCCTCGAAATCAATTCTCTCTAAAAATGATTCCCCCCCCACTTCTTGGAGAACTATTTTGCGGAGGTAAAAATAAAAAAACGATCACAAATTATTTTTAAGAGAGAATTGATTTGAAATGAGTGATTTATTTTCATCTTTATTGATATTTACAATAATTAAAACAATTTTAAGTACATTTTTTTACTGTTTCTAAATTTACAAAAATCTTGTAAAATGAGCGTTGACAGGTGTTTTTAGCGTAGCGGGAACGACAACTCTGGATGTAAGTGATCATGGGTTTCCTACACCTCTGCTACACTATATTGGATGAACGTGGCGGATAGCCACGCCTTCATGCTCTGAACTAGACTTGACTGAATACAGAGGTGTTTACCCCAAATGAAGGCTATCAGTAGTATTGGCCAGTTTTATACGTAGTTTTGGACCTCTGTCAGTAGTATCACACACAGTCGCTTGAATTTCAATGATTTGAATAAAGGAAGAGTAAAAAAAATATTGTATATATATAGTCTATAGGGCAAGTTATGACATTTTTGCCCCAAAATGTAAACAATCGTCATTAGGCCTAAACGGACGCAAAGTGATACGCTTCGTGGATATTTTTCTACACTGGACATGTTTTTATATACATCCGTATTGTAAGAACCTTCATTCCGAGCATTTTACAAACGCATGGACCATTTTTTCATTGACGTTCAGCATCTGAGTTTGTTACAGTCGCCATGGTGGTACTCTTCAGCAGTGGATGAGAAATACTATTTCAAAGCATCTGTAAAATCATAAATTTAACGGTAATCACTTCATATGAATTTTAATCGATTAATTAGATAATTTGAGAAATTTAGAGAGCAATATTTGACTGTTCAATGTTTCAATTGTACGAATATAAGGGGAGATAATCTACAAAGTTGAAATGGCGCAAAATATAAAAATGACACCAAAATTCGATGATGACGTTTTGTGGCTTGTTTCATGGTAAAAACACAGCAATACCTTGCTTCTGCATACATTTTATGTAGGGGTACATAACTTTACCTATGTACTAGATATTTTGAGTCCCTTGATGTCTTCTCCTTCTCCGGAAAATTGCCGTTATTGACTCGAAATTAGAAAACTTTTTTCATTCATTGCTGAAGAGTACCACCATGGCGACTGTAACAAACTCAGATGCTGAACGTCAGTGAAAAAATGGGCCATACGCTTGTAAAATGCTCAGAATGAAGGTTCTTACAATACGGATGAATAAAAAACATGTCCAGTGTAGAAAACACTACAAATAAGGTCAAGAAAGTCTGAACGGACCAGTTTTTGTGCTAGAAAGTCTGAACAGAGTCTGAAAATTACTCAAAATTGCTGAAAAGTCTGAACAGAGTCTGACCATTACTTAAAAGTCTGAACAGAGTCTGAAAATTACTCAAAAGTTTGAACAGAGTCTGAACATTACTTAAAAGTCTGAACAGAGTCTGAACATTACTTAAAAGTCTGAACAGAGTCTGAACAGATTCTGAACATTACTGTGAAAATTTTTAACAGATTTAAAAAAATAATTACATGAAATTTGTTTCAAATGATTTTTTTTTTAATCTAATTAATTTATACATATAAACCCTAACCTTTTATTTTATTCTGTGCATAATTTTCCAATCTTATTCCCAATGAAAACATTCATCTGTTAATATTATACTTATAACTTATGAAATACAAAGGTATGTCACCTGTGAATGATGGTTTTACCTGTACATATAGGTAATTAGTCATTTCATGTTGTATATTGGAACCACAGGTGATACTGTAGAGATGGGTACTATTTATAAATTTGTCATTTTCTTCATATCAATTTTTCTTCATTCATACATGTATAGGTTTTTTTTTTAGGTAAACGGACAAAAAGTCACAATTAGGTAAACGGACAAAAAGTCACAACTTTGATAGGACAAAAAGTCACAGGACAAAAAAGTAACAAATCATTATTTTAATGCACATATCAATTTTAGATATAGGACAAAGTCCCAGTTTGCTTGTATGTTCATGACATTTCTTTTCCCACATTAAATTCTACAGCCAGTAGCTAGTTGAATTGATACATTTGATAGTGATAAGATCTTGATGCAACCTGTTTTGCATACGTTCAGCAAAAAACAACAGATGGTACCTATTTGCTCACAAAGCCATACTGCAGACAGCACCAGGAAATAAGATCAGAAATTGAAAGGAAAAAACCTAGAACTGTCTCCTCTGTATTGTTAGTTTGATTTTTTTCTGAAAAAAGAAGCCATACTCCCCCCTTAATTAGAAACCGTTAACTGTTGTCAAAACTATTAATTAGATATGCATTATGCTTGTTTATTCAGAAATCAAATTGTTGTTTTAAAAGGGATATTTTAATGATTGCAAATATACACGTACTTCCTTTAAAGCCACAACACACAAATGTAACAATTTTATTGGTTAATAAAAGCTCACACAAGTAGAAAGGCTAATATTTTCAACTTCATCCAAAAGCAAAAACAAAAATATCTTTGAAAAAATCTCCAAAAACATTCCAAATAATAAAAATAAAATTAAAAAAAATTGATATAAAAAATAAAATGCTGTGAAAAATACCTCTGCAAGAACACTTAAAAAAATATTACTGGAATTAAGCATAATATTTAATATTGAGGTTGATTTTTTTTTAATCAAACATTTTTTTTAGTTGAAAATGAACAAATAATGAAAATTGTGACTTTTTGTCCTGTGACTTTT
>MJUT01003805.1:208281-233147 GCA_002080005.1 Gigantidas platifrons | reverse complement strand
AAATGCGTATGCAAATTCTAAAAATAAATTAAGACTATATATAGGTGATAATTTACGCACTTGACCGTATAATTTCTTTCCCCACTTCCACGAATTCCCCTGTTTATCTACATTGTTTTAATTGTTTAAAATACACAGTTGGCATGCAAATAATTAATTTACAATTTCCGAAACAGTAGACCATTCTTATTTATCAAGTGGTTGGTTAAATATAGCATTTTAAGCATACAAATAGTTTATATTTTTATTGTTTATAATTACTACGATAACTAACAGAATCATAAACGGGTTGGGATATGAAATAATACATGGAAATAGTCTGGTCCTTTACACGCTTTATGGTTATCATTGGGTTATATGAAATCGTTTTGATGATGCAGACTTTTGGAATCGTCTGTATAAAATGGTATAGTCCAAATTAGGGTATATAAACGCTTGCCACAGCATGTCAGGTCACTCTGCGTTGCTCGGTCGAGCAACATGTTTGGTCAATAGCTTAAGCAATACTATTATTCGCTTTTGGTTACTTGATTAGCAGCTTTACGCACAGGTTAAATTGACTATAGTTGCGTGCGTCAACGCACACAGAACTGACGCACGGGTGCTGAAAACGCACAGGTTAAACTGGCATTAGGTGCGAGGGTAAAACGCACAGGTAGAGTTAACTATAGTGGCGTGCGTAAACGCACAGGTTGAAGTAGCTATTGTGACGTGCGTCAAAATGCACAGAACTGACGTAGAGGTACAAGGATAAAACGCACAGGTAGAATTAACTATAGTGGCGTGCGTAAACGCACAAGTGCTATAAAAACACACAGTGTGAATTAACTATAGTGGCGTGCGTAAAACGCACAGGACCGACGCACAGGTTAATATCGTAATAGGATACGTGATATTTTCTTGCTAGGTTTACTGTTGACAAACTACAATAAAGAATAGGACATATTAGGTTTTATACATCAAGCTAGCTGGTTATTCGCTATCAAATCCCAGGAAACTGGTACGAATCAATTAGCCACTCAAAGATATTGTAAGCCTCTCCGCTCGGCACGTTACACAATTTGGTGGCACAGCGGTGCGATTTGATAGGTCGACTAAACTAGTTTTTGGCTTACAGTTTTAAATATGTCCAGTAAGAAAGACCAGAGTTTGTTGTATGACCCAGAGCTTAGTATGAGCGAAGAACAACTTCGTCGGGAAATAGATGAGATAAATAAAGAATTAGGAAGTATCCGGGTTGAAGAGTTAAAGACACCAGTAACTCGATATACATGCCGTGATTCGGGCATAGCTTCATCAAGGCGAACAGATGAGAGACCAAGACAGAGCAATGTATCGCCGTTTGATATGGGCGCACGGGCTAAAACCCCAACTTACAGAGTCGTTGACAGCATGGACAGTGAGGACGAAAATGATGATCTCGGAATTAGAGATAGATACGTGTCTCAAAGAAAGAAGTCGTAAGACTTCAAAACTAAGAACATTGTAAAGCCAGCACCCTATGACGGGAAAGGCCCTTGGATAGATTAAAAGTCGCATTTTGATGCATGTGCGCAAATTAATGAGTGGTCACAAAAAGAGAAGGGGTTGTATTTGGCCATGTCTTTAAGAGGTCAGGCTCAAGGTGTGTTGGGAAACTTGCCTCTTGAGTTGAGACAAAATTACAAGGAGCTGGTAAAGTCATTAGAAGAACGATTTTCCCCGTCGAATCAGACTGACCTGTATAGAACTCAGCTAAGGGAACGAAGACAAAAGGCCATTGAAACATTACCAGAACTGGGACAAGATGTTCGGCGACTAGCTAACCTTGCTTATCCAACCGCCCCAAACGAAGTTCGAGAAACATTTGCTAAAGAGCAATTCATTGACGCTCTTATTGATGTAGATATGTGGTTAAGAATTAAGCAAGCTAGACCTGTTAACCTTAATGATGCTGTAAGGCATGCAGTCGAACTAGAGGCTTTTAATAAGGCCGAGATTAAGAAAACTGAAGGAAAGGGGTATTTAAGAGTGGCGTCGGAAACATTTGATAGCAACAGTAATATCAGTGAAACATTAAAGAGTATGCAAAAAACCCTGACAAACCTTCAGAACGAGGTAAAAAGTTTAAAGTCAAGTACGCCAGCTAGACCAGAATACCGAAACAATTCGAAGCAGAGTCTGGGTAGTAGCGACTACAAATGCTATGTATGCGGTAAATCTGGACATATGAAACGAAATTGTCCCCAAAGACCTCGAGTACAGAATAGTGCCAGTAGCCCAAAACGTGGCACACCAACATTTAGCCAGAGTAAAAATTCTAGCAAGAACCCGGCATATAAAACATCAGCTACGGTAGGCATACATAAGTTGGAATGTTTGTGAAAGCAAAAGTCAATGGTGTCGTAGTTAATTTATTGATAGATACGGGAGCTACCGTAACAATAATAAACACCAAGCTATACAAACAAATGTCCAATGTTAGCTTGTCTCCATCACAAAGAGAAATTCTTACTGCCAATGGAGAGTCTTTACAAGTCATGGGTAAAACTATTGCCGACTTTGAGTTTGAAAATTTTCAGTGTTCAAACATCGCTGTGATAGCAAATATCAACGTTGACGGAATAGTGGGGTTAGATTTTATGAGGGCTCACAGCACAGTTCAGGGGCAGGAAATAAATGTCCAAATAGCTGGTCAGATAGGTTGTTACAGAGTTGTCGTGTCGGAGACAGTAACATTACCACCACATACAGAATGTATTGTAAATGGACAGGTAGAAAACAGTGCCCCAGACTCTTTCAAAGTAGGGTTTGTCGAGCCAACTGATGACTATAGGAAAACAGAAAAAGCTTTGGTTGGCAGAGCTCTAGTCAGCAATGATAAGACCATACCTCTCAGACTAATGAATATATCTGCTGAGTCCCAAACGTTGTATGGGGGTACAGTTATTGCTAAGGTTAGTCCCGTAGACGACATTCCAAGTGCTGAAAGCACTCTAATAGAACAACAAAGTCAGGAAAGTAGTCATGTGCAGGTATCAAGTGATGTGCCTGATCATTTGGTAAATTTATATGAGACATGCATAACAGACCTTTCAGCTAGTCAAATACAAAAGGTTCAAAAACTTTTAAACAGATATGCTGACATCTTTTCAAAGCATGACGTGGACTATGGTCGAACTAGTCTCATCAAGCATCAGATATAAATAGAAAATGCAAAGCCATTTAAGGAGCCACCAAGGAGGGTTCCGTACCATCTACAAGAGGATAATGATGAGGCTATCGAAGACATGCTAGCTAAAAATGTCATAGAACCATCATCCAGTCCATGGGCTGCAGGCGTTGTACTTGTAAAGAAAAAGGATGGGTCTACATGTTTTTGCGTGGATTATAGAAAGCTTAACAGGGTGACTGTTAAAGATGCATATCCCCTCCCGAGAATAGATGATTCTTTAAATCAGATGTTGGGAGCAAAATGGTTCTCAACTTTAGATCTTTGTTCGGGATATTGGCAGGTGGAAGTAGAGCCAAAGGATCGTCAGAAAACTGCATTTGCAACAAGGAAAGGGTTATACCAATTTCAGGTTATGCCGTTTGGTCTATGTAATGCTCCAGCTACATTCGAACGCCTAATGGAAACAGTATTGGCAGGGTTACAATGGGACATTTGTTTAATATATTTGGATGATGTCATTGTATTTGGAAAGGAGTTCGAAGACATGATTGAAAATTTAAGCGTTATATTTGAACGATTGCTCTCTGCAGGGCTTAAATTGAAACCAAAGAAATGTACGTTGTTTGCAAGAAAGGTAGAATACCTGGGACATGTTGTCTCGGAAAATGGTATATCGACAGACTCTCGGAAAGTTGGGAGTTGTGAAAACATGGCCCGAACTTGTTAATATCACTGAGCTTAGGTCATTTCTCGGATTTTGTAGTTATTACCGTAGGTAAATCGAACACTTTGCAGAAATAGCCAAACCTCTTCACAAGCTCACACAAAAAGACAAAATTTTCGGTTGGTCAGACAGTTGCCAACAAGCTTTTGAGACTTTGAAATATAAGCTTGTGTCAGCTCCGATTTTAGCACACCCAGACTTTAAACAACCATTTATCTTAGATACTGATGCCAGTGGGACATCAATTGGCGCTGTGCTGTCACAAATACAAGATGGCCATGAACGGGTGATTTCATATGCAAGTCGACGTCTAACAAAAAGTGAAAGGAGATATTGTGTCACCCGTAAAGAGTTATTAGCAGTTGTATTTTTTACCAAGTACTTCAAACATTATCTTTTGGGAAGAAAGTTCTTGATCCGCACCGATCATAGTTCCCTTCGATGGCTGCTAAACTTCAAGAATCCAGACGGACAAATGGTTAGATGGTTAGAAATATTATATGAATTTGATATGGATATACAACACCGACCTGGCACTAAACATGGTAATGCCGATAGTCTTAGCCGCATGCCATGTCGACAATGTGAACATTGTGAAAGAAAAGACAAACAAGCAGTACATAGTGCTGTTGAGATAAGCCCGTCAAAATCTGATGAACAAGTTAGTCTTCTAAAAGCTCAACAAAGTGATAGGGACATTCTAGTAGTAAAAGGATGGGTAGAAAACGAAATTAGACCTTCATATGACGAAATAAAGAAGGAAGGGTTTGTAGTGAAGTCATTATGGGGCCAATGGAAAAATTTGATAATTGAAGATGGACTGCTAAGTAGAAAACTGAAATCGTCTGACTCAAATATCGAACAGTTACAGGCTTTAGTTCCACACTGCCACAGGCGAAAAGTTTTACTCTATTGTCATGACATTAGGTCTTCTGGTCACCTTGGTATCAAGAAGACTTTAAAGCAAGACACGTCAAAAATATTATTGGCCTGGGCTTCGGAATGACGTCCGTAGTTATATAGCAGGTTGTGATCCTTGTTGGAAACGAAAACGTTTAGCACAGAAAAACCGATCTCCCATGCAAGTAGTTAGATCTGGTGTACCAATGGAGAGAATAGCAACAGACATTCTAGGTGAACTACCTGAAACTGAAAATGGCAACAAGTATATATTGGTTGTTTCAGATTATTTCACCAAATGGACAGAGGCCTTTCCAATGCGAAATATGGAAGCTGAAACCGTTGCTAGTATAATTGTGGAAGAAGTCATACTTCATAGCCAGGTTTGGAGTCCCTCAAGTCATCCACTCGGATCAAGGAAAACAGTATGAGAGTAGACTGTTCCAGGAAATGTGTAAAGTGTTACACATCACCAAAACGAGAACTACGGCTTATCATCCTCAGTCAGATGGAATGGTAGAGTGATTTAATGGGACTTTGGAGACGATGCTAAGTGCCTATGTTCAGGAAAATCATAGGGACTGGGACAAACATTTATCATATGTGATGATGGCATATCGTGCATCTGAGCATGAAACAACAGGTTTTAGTCCAAATATGTTGATGCTTGGAAGAGAAACATCAACACCTCTGGACTTAATTTATGAGATGCCATCAAGCATTAAACAAATACCATCAAACATGTGGGTATGGGAGTTAAAAGAACGATTAGAAGTTGCCCATAGCATGGTCAGGAAGCATTCTGAAAATGCTATATTATGCCAGAAGACATACCATCATCACAAGATGTCATGGCAGCAATTCAAACCTACCGATCTTGTTTATATATACTTTCCGCAAAAGAAGGTCGGATGCACTCCAAAATTCACGTCGTTTTGGAGAGGACCATTCCAAATTATACGAAAACTGTCAGAAGTACTATATGAAGTCAACTGTGGAAGGGATGGGCAACGGCAGATTATCCATTGCGATAGATTGCGGAGAAAAATTGTCCAAAATCTAAGCGGAGAAAATGATGTTGAAACATCGGTTGAAGATGAACTAGATAAGGTAGTCGATGATTTAGAGTCTGAAAACCTCGAAGAAGTAGATAATTTAGTTCAAGAGTCACGACGCCCAAAGTGGGTCGGAAAACGTCCAGTTAGATACGATGACTATGTTTGTCAAAATAATGCTGTACATTATGTATATTAAGTTGACATTAGGTCGTTGTAAATAATTCAGCATGTTCTATTTTATATTACAGAATAATGGTTTGAATGTTAAAGTGAGACATGACATCTTTAGTTATTGTTATGTTTTATGGTTTTTTTCTCTTTCTGGTTCATGTATGTGAGGTACCCATACACCAATACAATGTTATGAAGACGTCTTTTGTCTTGTATATATATTTTTATGTGTCCGTCGGATGGGGACGTTAAATCCGAGGTCCCGTGTTCAGTGAGCGCCACGCCAGTGTGCACGTTAAAGATCCCTTCAGTAGCAGCAGTCTCTTCGGAGCTGTGTTCGTTAAGAGTAGGCATCATTATGAAGCCGCTACTTAGGCAAAATTACTTCTTACCGGTTTTTGACATTTTATATATCTTTTCCTGTGGCAGTTAAAATTATTTTCTATGGTTATAAAGGTGGTTAAATTTGTTAATTGTTGTAATAAATTTCTGTTACAGTTGCTCAGTTATAGGGTTATAAGCCTGTAGATGATGTTAGGGAATAAGAAAGTCTATTTAAGTTTTGGTGTTAGGTAGAATGTCACATTGTACGTAGTTACGAATTTATCTTCGTAGTAGAAACTGATGGAACTCTGGACATGGTGGTAGACTAAATGTCTACGAGCTGAAGTTCTGACCAACCAGGGGTTAGAACATGTTAGACTAGTGACCGATGGCGCTCGGCACTTAGCATTGATAGGCATCGATGCCTTTCTTTGTGGGATATGTCCAGCTGATGACAAAACCTCTGCTTTGCATGTTGATAGAGTTTGGGTCTGAAAAATGGCCACAGGAATCGACGCATTCAGTTGAAGCTTGAAGAGTGGGTAAATGCGAGGACGCATTTCTTGGAGGCATGGGTAATGTGACAAAATTAGTTAACATGTATTTTAAATGCGTATGCAAATTCTAAAAATAAATTAAGACTATATATAGGTGATAATTTATGCACTTGACCGTATAATTTCTTTCCCCACTTCCACGAATTCCCCTGTTTATCTACATTGTTTTAATTGTTTAAAATACACAGTTGGCATGCAAATAATTAATTTACAATTTCCGAAACAGTAGACCATTCTTATTTATCAAGTGGTTGGTTAAATATAGCATTTTAAGCATACAAATAGTTTATATTTTTATTGTTTATAATTACTACGATAACTAACAGAATCATAAACGGGTTGGGATATGAAATAATACACGGAAATAGTCTGGTCCTTTACACGCTTCATGGTTATCATTGGGTTATAACTTATATGAAATCGTTTTGATGATGCAGACTTTTGGAATCGTCTGTATAAAATGGTATAGTCCAAATTAGGGTATATAAACGCTTGCCACAGCATGTCAGGTCACTCTGCGTTGCTCGGTCGAGCAACATGTTTGGTCAATAGCCTAAGCAATACTATTATTCGCTCTTGGTTACTTGATTAGCAGCTTTACGCACAGGTTAAATTGACTATAGTTGTGTGTGTCAACGCACACAGAACTGACGCACGGGTGCTGAAAACGCACAGGTTAAACTGGCATTAGGTGCGAGGGTAAAACGCACAGGTAGAGTTAACTATAGTGGCGTGCGTAAACGCACAGGTTGAAGTAGCTATTGTGACGTGTGTCAAAACGCACAGAACTGATGTACAGGTGCAAGGATAAAATGCACAGGTAGAATTAACTATAGTGGCATGTGTAAACGCACAGGACTGACGCACAAGTGCTATAAAAACGCACAGTGTGAATTAACTATAGTGGCGTGCGTAAAACGCACAGGACCGACGAACAGGTTAATATAGTAATAGGATACGTGATATTTTCTTGCTAGGTTTACTGTTGACAACTACAATAAAGAATAGGACATATTAGGTTTTATACATCAAGCTAGCTAGTTATTCGCTATCAAATCCCAGGAAACTGGTACGAATCAATTAGCCACTCAAAGATATTGTAAGCCTCTCCGCTCGGCATGTTACAATACAAAAAAAATGTAGCTTGGTAAAAGCTAAATTATGAAACCTGATTAAAGACATTCAAGTCGACAAGTGTTAACTACACAATTGTGATAAATTATTTACACAATTGTGCTTGACTATTTACAAAAATATATTAAAAGTACAAAAAAATATTATTTACAAAAAACATGAAAAATGCCTATACAACAATATTCCAAACTCACGGACACTGAGCTTGATGTGAAGTATAATTGATCGCTAATGTTTTAAAACTTTTAAAAACCTCCTGTACCTATTCAATGGTATATACAGATATAGACATAGCTACATATATACATGTAGGTAATGAAAGTTAATTGTTAGATTTCTATCTATACAGTAGAGTAAAATTCAAAACGTTAGATGTATATCTATAGAGTCAAATATAAAAAGAACTACTGACTAAATGCACTATTTAAGAAAACAGTGATGACCCCGTGTACAGTACTTCCCTTTCATCTACACATATCCTATAATGTAAATAAACATTAGAGAACACCAAAGGGGCAATCAAAAAAGGACAACCCAGAGAAACTGGCAACATAGGGCACACAAGACACAAGACGAAGACAAACAAAGCAAAAAACACACCACTATGTGCAAATAAACACAAATATGCCAGAGTTAAACCTCTATTTAAGAAAGAAAAACAGCCCTTTAGAGGTTGGTAATTATAGACCAGTCAGTATATTGAGTACAGTATCTAAAATATTAGAAAGGAGTGTGTACAAACAACTTGTTGAATTTCTACAAGAAAACAAAATGTTATATCATTTACAGTCAGGTTTTAGACAAAAGTATTCCACAGACACATGTCTCATATATAGATTAGACTAATTAAGAACTAATAATGCTAAAGGTCTGTATACAGGGATGATAATGTTAGACCTACAGAAGGCTTTTTGACACTGTCGATCACAATATTTTGTGTAGTAAACTGAAAGTCATGGGTGTACAGTCGGTAGATTGGTTTGAGTCATATCTAACAGATAGAGTCCAGTTTGTATCTGTAAACAGTACAATTTCAGAACCTATGAATGTATCATGTGGGGTGCCCCAGGGTAGTATACTGGGAGTCTGGGACCCCTGTTTTTTTTGACCTATGTCAATGATACATGTATGTCAATAAGTATAGATGGAGACTGTAAACTGCTATTGTATGCAGATGATAGTGCAATACTGTATACACATAAAGATCATAATACAAAATGTATATCATCTAAATTAGGCAATGTATTAGAAAAATGTTCAGACTGGTTAACTGATAATAAATTGTCTTTACACCTTGGCAAGACTGAATGTATGCTTTTTGGCCCTAAAAGAAAGATCAGACAAATTAAAAACTTTTATGTGAAATGTTATGATCATATTATTACATCAACAGAGCGAGGTAGTTAAATATTTAGGAGTACATATTGATAAATATTTAAATTTTGAAAATATAGTCTCAAATATTGTCAGTAAAGTAAATGGTAGACTTAAATTTTTATATAGAAATGCAAAATGTCTTGATCCCAGGTCGAGAAAAACACTCGCAACAGCTTTAATTCAGTGTTATTTTGATTATTCATGTTCTTCATGGTACAGTGGTTTAGGCTCGAGATTGACCAAAAAACTCCAAATATTACAAAATAAGGTTGTGAGATTTGTCCTCAACCTGGGACCCAGAACTCGCATAAATTGTGATATAATAGACAGTGTTGGAATGCTTTCTGTACCAGACAGAGTAAGTCAACATAGAATTAACCATGTTTTAATATATATCATGGTAGAGCACCAGAATATTTATGTGAAAATTTTAATATTAATCAAGGAAATACAAGGGGAGCCTTTAATTTAAATTTTATTACTCCAAATGCAAATTTATGTAGCACTAATAGCTTTTCATATAATGCAATAAGAGACTGGAACAGTTTGCCAATTTCTATTAAGAATGTAACTATTGGAAGCATTTAAAAATGCAGTAAAAGAATTTTTTTAATTTGAGGCAAGAAGAAGAGAAGAAAATTAATATTTTTATTTTTAAAAATCACTCATCAATTATTTTTTTTTTATATATTTTTCTTTGGTCAAACTCAATATAGTGCTTTATTTTAAAATATTTTATGTGCTAGTGTGTTTATGAGTAAACAATTTTTATTATTTTACTCTTGTAATCTTACAAGACAAGGACCCCATTGGAAATAAACTCAATTTATTGGGATTTATGGGTTATCCTAGGCTGTCAAGTTTACAATATTTATAACTTATTTTTATGCATATTGTAATAGTATATAACATGTGTGTTTTATATGTATGTGCTTGATTTACCTGAATAAAATATTATTATTATTATTATAATAACGCAAATAAGACATGAGCCCTCTTACAGACAACTGGGGGTAACGATGAAGTAGTCGTTCTGATTTTAAAGCATGAAAACTACGAAAACCAGGAGGATAATATACACTTTACAGTTTGCGTATGAAGCCCAAGTAATGAATAAAAGAAGGCACATTGAAAATTTTGAGCATCAGGCTGTGTTTGCATGGTTGTGAGTATTTTTTGTAAGTGCGGTCGCAGAAAATAAAAATCAAACAGCTTTCCTTGGCATACACGTGAACAATTACTGAAATATCCTAAATATGAACTACGAAAATACTGTTAAAAAGTTGTTTAATACAAATACTTTAGTAAGCATTTAGATAAACTTGAAGTCAGTTATATTTTTTGCTGAATCAGCTTTAAATCTATCCTAGTGTTTATTTCATAATCCTGTAATGGAGACTTGTATCATGTTTGCTGTTAACACCCAGACAGCTATATATGTATACAACATTTATTTTTTATCTAAACTTATAAACGTCGGGAAACTATAACATTATAAGTATGTTTACTGAAGTATTTGGACTAGATATTATACAATTGATGACTTTCGATGAGGTGAATACACGGATTGATCAACCCATGGAACATGATATTCACAGAGGCGTCCGAGGTGAATATCATGTTCCATGGGTTGATCAGTCCTTGTATTCACCAAAATTGAAAGTCATTCACTGTTTTATATTATATGACATTACATTTTTGTACATCAAATTTGAATTAACACCGAAAGTCATTAACTGTTTTATTATATGACATTAAATCAAATTTTAATTAACACCAAACAGTGCCGACTTTGTTCCCCACACACCCCTGTCTGCTCAACGTCTGCCATTATTAATTTAATTGTGTACCGAAAGTAATTAGTAAGAACGAATCTGAATAGTCGATGACAAAACTTAGCCCGATGAATATTGGCTACTACTTTTAAGATATTTGGTAAACACCATTTCTATTTTAAGGTGTCTGGAGAAGCGTCGGAATGTTATGTTCACCTCTCGTGACTTTATTAACCCAAGAATAATATATTTACCTCGGCCCTCTGGCCTCGGTAAATATAATGTTCCTGGGTTAATAAATCCTTGTATTCATCGAATAGAAAGTCATTGTTTTATTATATGACACATTTTATATGTTGCTTTCACCCTTAAAATAAGTTTTCTTTGGTTTAGTATGGTGCAAGATGTTGGAATGTTATATTCACCGCGCGTTATGTCGCGTGAGGTGAATATAATGTTTTATCAAAGAACGTTTCTAGGGACGTCAGCCAATCAGAAAAGACATTATCTGAAGTCATATAATAATATACAATTAATGACTTTTAATGAGGTGGATACAAGGATTTATTAACCCAGGAACATTATATGGTGTGAAACCACTAATTAATTTCTTTAAGGTTTTCTACTAAATTTGTGTTTTTTCGAGCCTACCTGGCCATTTTATCTTAAGTTTAACCTTTCCAAGACCATATATTTTCTGAAACGTACATGATTTATGATGATTCCTCTACTTCTGTCAAAATATCAGGGCATGTTTAAAATCTTGCAGTGAAATGCCATGCCACGGAAAACACCTACTCTAAAAATAGCTTGGTCATCCCCAAGAAATTCAGTACTTATAGGTCATGCATCAAATCCTCCATAGAGGTATTAAAATACAACTAAGTCCATCAAATTTTGGCTCAAAATAATCCCTTTATATTTAACTTCAATCATCAATTTTAATTAGTCCATTCCATTCAGTAGTTTTCACAATACTACAAAGTGAAAGGAACTTTTTTTCTTGAAAAGGGACTACTTTCGTTTATGTTCTAAGCTCTGATTGGTGAATTAGTGGTTTGACACCTAAAGAGCAAATAAACTTGTTTCTTTAACCATTTGTTGGCCTAATTTTTATTCCTTAGGCAATATCAACCCAAAAAACCTCATAAGGTATGTGGCTGTCTGATATTTGCAAGTATAAGTGTTAAAATGCAAAGGTACCCCCTTGAAGATTTTTAATGAAAATATCTCCATTTACAGCTGTTGAGTTTCAGATTGTGTAATATACCAAAACTTACCTATTCTCTTATATATTACAGTTATTAAGCTAATTTCTAACATAATAAGCAATTTTAACACACATATATGCCTCAGTTGTATATTTAATAGCTAAATACTATGAAATGTTTGCATTTAGCCCCCCCCTTTTTTTCGTCCCATAAAATGAGTCCATATGATATATCATTCTTAATTTGGTCAATTCATGCTTTTACCCCATAAATTATGTAGTTTAAGACATAAAATAAGTTTTTTATGTAGATCTTTAGTTGAAATTCCTTCTAATTCCATAATATTTGCAAAAATATGATTATTGATATTCACGTCTTGGAATTTCTGACGGTGCACAACTATAATTTTCCCCAAAACTCAATAAATATATGCTTCCACATCATTTTTTCCACTGTTTAAGTAAGCTGGATGTTCAAATGTACTGTTACAGCCAAATAATACTCTAAAACATGAAATCCAAATTGACAATTTGCTAAGCAGTCAAAATAATTTTTCTGAGATCACTTAAATTACCAGGTTTTTACTACATAATTTTCAATTAAAACTGCTTTCTATAGCCTTATATTATTTTATAAGTACATTGTACATGTATTCTAACTGAAACTATCAAAATTTACCAGGAAAATTTGTAGGATTGAAAAAAATCCAATCATGATATCACCATATTCTATATTTGAAGTCGACAAACTGGCGCATGATGAAATTTTTTTAATTCTTAATATCAACCATATTTTCAATATTATATGCCCTTCTACTGCAAAAACACATTGAATAACATATTCCCAATAATTATAAAGTCATAAACAAAAATAAGACGAGTTGCAATACCCTGTGTCCATGTACATGTATATCCAGTGTTTGAGAGCAATATTATACAATTAATTACACCCTAAGAAGTCAATACCAGGATATGAGGACCTCGAGACTTGGCACTCAAGGTGACCTGACCAAGGCCAACGGCCGAGGTCAGGTCATCGAGAGGTCCTCATATCCTGGTATTGACTTCTTATGTACATGTAGTCATCAATTGTTTTATTATACCGAAATAAACTGGATAAGGCACTAAGTATATTTAGTAAATTATGAATTACATTGAAAACATTACGATGGGCCGAGTTGGTAATGGTCCGAGTTATCCGGTAACCTTAAGGACTTCTTCACTTCCTCTTAATTGTCAAGAAGAAGAATATTGTTTTACACAAAAGATATAAATTTTTCGTGATTTAGGATTTATTTCTGGCATGAAAATAGTAAAAAGAACGTCCACAGTACATAGTTATTGATCTCACAACATACGAATAAACGGAAAATAATAAAATTGGAAGTCATTATAACGAGCCGACGCAGGTAATTAATTTCATTGACCAAGTCATTATAATGCACGCAAGGTCATTTCTGTTCAAATAGGCATTTTCGGAGTCATTTGCCGATTTTAATGTTTAGTCAACAACCAATCAAATTCCTAGATTCTGATTAGAGGTATAATAATCCAAAATATTGCATGCATTTTGACCATGTAATCTGACACCACAATGCATTTTGTAACATTTTTGTATGAAAAATGTCACTCTGCAGCCTGGGTCTGTTGTGACATTGTTAGGCTAATTTGAACATGATAGCAACAAAAGATAATTTTGATGTTTTTTGCCTTACTTAAGGTCTTTGCCTTAAGGTGTGAAACCACTAATTAATTTCTTTAAGGTTTTCTTCTAAATTTGTGTTTTTTCGAGCCTACCTGGCCATTTTGTCTGAAGTTTAACCTTTCCAAGACCATATATTTTCCGAAACGTACATGATTCCTCTACGTTCTGTCAAAATATCAGGGCATGTTTAAAATCTTGCAGTGAAATGCCATGGCCCATGCTACGGAAAACACCTACTCTAAAAATAGCTCGGTCATCCCCAAGAAATTCAGTATTTATAGGTCATGCATCAAATCCTCCATAGAGGTATTAACATACAACTAAGTCCATCAAATTTGTTCTAAGCTCTGATTGGTGAATTAGTGGTTTGACACCTACATTTGTATATTTACCGAGGCCAGATGGCCGAGGTAAATATATTATTCTTGGGTTAATAAATCCTGGTATACATCGTTAATTGTTTTATTATATGACACATTTTATATGTTGATTTTACCCTTAAAATAAGCTTTTATCACGTTTTCTTTGGTTTCGTATGGTGTAAGACATTGGAATGTTATATTCACCGGGCGTTATCGTCATGGTATATGTTTTCATATGTCATATGTTTTCGTATCATCCATTTTATTTTGATTTACACAGCCCACGTGTTATGTTTTACCTGTCTTCCGGTTTCTATTTCTAGATAGTAAACAGGATTGCAATGTGACGTCTGTCAAAAATGTTTAAGATTGCTTTTAAAGACATAAGTACCAAAAATAGTGAACTTACCTACTGAACCATACTTTTTGTAATGCCAAAAAATTACTTCATTTATAAAGTTGCTGGAAAAAAATTCTGAAAGGCTATATCAAATTTAACTATGTCGTCTGCATCTCAGACACCTGCTCTACCTGTCATGTGATTGTCATGGTGTCACTTATCGTACTTGTAAACAAAAGAGCTGACTGAAATGTGCCGGTTTCTTATATAAAATGCACGTCAACAGCAGTGCATTTTGGTTTCAGCACTAAAAAAACGACAAAAGTGAACACAATTTTGAAAGTGGTCATTTTCAAACATTCTGTTATTTAATTTAGATGTAGCATGATTTATAGATGGCCAGAACCATGAAATTTTAAAACCAGCCATTTCCGGATTTTGAATTCGTTTCCATCCCGTATATCGGCCCTGTTTTTTACTTTATACGAAAACATATGACGCCATTTTACTGACAGCAGACGTTGCCAGATAATCGAGAGTATATTAAAATTCAGGAATGGCTTTTAAAACAATCTTATATACAAAGAAATATTTAACTAGCCATTCTTTGAAAATTCCAATCGTCATATGAATAAAGGGTTAACCACAGGCGCGTGTGTAGAGTCAAAAATATGCTCGCTATGTACCTAAAATACAACAAGGCCGGACTCACTCCTACTACCCCTGTCACTTCAACCGCTATTTCCCCTGCCAAAATGTCAATATGACACAAATTGCCTACTGATTTGCATAGTGAAATGATCTTTCTTCAAGGAAAATCCGTTTTTTATATCTTCCTACCTTCTACACCCCCATACTGACAGATAATCCCCCGATTTTGATGACACACGACATATCGTGGGCTGCAAAAGCGAAAGTGGCTCGCATGACGTCTTTCCGCCTTTCGGTCGTTCTCGGGTTTTATAATTGCCTTAAGAAACATGTCTGAGAAGTTTATATTTTGGCGCGTTGTAATTTGAATTTGGAATGTTTAATATTTATATATGATAAAAGCCAAGAACTACCGAAAGGAGGAAGATGTCAGGTGACCCACTTTCGCTTTTGCAGCACGGGAGGTATAAATTTCAACAAAATCGGAAGATTATCTGTTAGTAATGGGGATGTAGCTATAGATGGTAGGAAGGTATAAAAAACAGATGATCCTTGAAGAAAAATCATTTCACTACACAAATCAGTCGGCGATTTGTGTCCTATCGACATTTTGACAGGGTAAATAGTGGTTGAAGTGACAGGGGTAGTAGGAGCGAGTCCGGCCTTGTTGTATTTTAGGTACATAGCGAGCATATTTTTGACTCTACACAAGCGCCTGTGGGTTAACACTGTCAATCGCCAGATCGGAAAATCGATAGTAGGACGAAAACCCATAACACGAGGATATGTCACGAGAGGTGAATATTATACATTTATTTCTCTTGCATAAGCTTAAGGGAGATAAGATTTGTTCACCCGAGAAAAGTCATATTTCCGGAGGGCAACGCCCGAGGGAAATATGACTATTTCGAGGGTAAACATATTTTCATATCTCCCTTATGCAAGGGAAATGAATGTTTTATTCCACTAGGCCAACGTTTTGGTGAATTCTGAATAGTTTCTTTCAAACTTCCCTCTTGGTTTTGTGATTTTGGTATTATATAGTAAAGCAACTGAAATTATCAACTTACTTCTCCACAAGAAACTGACGAAAACACTTAACTGCGGCTGCAGTACTCTTTTTGGTATTAACTGAGTCCTTGTTTAACAAAAGTTCTTCAATTTCATTGTCGTCTGCAAATGAAATCTTTTGGCCATCTTTGTTTACAAAATTATTATTTCGGAACATCTCTGGAGATATCTTTACTAACATGAAATACCGTTATATGACCAAAGCGAGATAACTTGCGTTAAATCTTGAGAATTTCGAGAAAAAAATCGAGAGGAGGACACGATGTTCCGAGAGGGTGACACTATACATTTATTGTATGCTGGTGAAGGAAATATATATAGTATAACTAATCGTAGATTTTGAATATCAAACTAAGACCACGAGTGACCGAAATACGCATAAGGATTAAACGAGTGGGCGAACTTGTTCCGTCCACGAGTTTAATCGTTAATGCGTATTCGGTCACGAGTGGTCTTATTTTAATATTCAAAATGTATGATTTAGTTATACTGTTTATTATATAGACTTTCAAAATTTCTTATATATTATTTTTTTATTTGTATATTTGATTGCACGCGTGTGAATCTACGAGCAATGATACTACAGGGTTCAGTTGGAAGGATCTGCCATCTTGAAAATGTGAAATCCTACTTTTCATATTTACAACAATGTACAAAAATAATTAAAATGCTTACCTTGAAAGCTTATTGTGGTTAAATTAAATCACAATTGAAGCGTATACGAAGCCAAATAGTGTCTAATATTTACGTTTCAAACTGCAAGTCTTCATATGACGTCAATGACGTCATCTTGGTTATGTGCCAAAGTCATCAATAACATTTCGCGGAATTTTTTCAGCTTACAATCGTATGTTTATTCACCGTTGCACAACAAGGGACGTAACCACCACACTTATAGCTTTGCAAAAGTAGTTCCGGCGGGAAAAAACTGATATTTCACATGTGAAATACCGGAATTTATTTCACGGATAAATCCCCATAATTCACACCTATCTATATAATAAGAAAGTTTATTCACCCAAGAGTATCATATTCCCCAAGGGCATTGCCCGAGGGGAATATGGTACTCGTGGGTGAATAAATTTTCATATTTCTTGTACCCGCATACTATAAATGTTTTATTATACCGAATGAAACCAAGAAAACACATGTACATGTATATGTAAAATACTGCTGGCAAACATATTCTAAGTCCATTGGAACGTTTTCTCAGATATTTAAAAACCACATTGTAACGGTTGCCTGCAAATGAAGCGTTCCGAGTGCCTCTGACGTTTTCCTGTCAAAGAACGATAATTCTGGCGGGAAAACCCTCGAGGCTTCCGAAGTGGTGGAATATGATATTTATTTCACGGAATATGATTTTTGTCCTGTGTGATCACGTGTTCTGATTTTTACACATTGTCCAATCAAATTAATCTATTTACGGTAATTCATATATATGAGGTTTAATAAAATGATTTGTCACATGTCACGTGGGCTGCTCTAGACCAATCAAATGATCTCATTACTACAGTTAAAGGAATACTCCAGTCAGTTGAAAAGTTGTTTTAATTCAATTCATTATAACTTTTTATTCATAAATAACTTATTATTTTAAAAAAAAGCACCTTTATTCAGTCCTACTAAAAAGCGCCCGAGTGCGTCCGAAAGCGCCCGAGAAGGTAAAAAGTGCCCGAGAGCATATGAAAAGCGCCCAAGAGTAAAATATATAGCGCCCGGGCAATGATTTTTTCATTAGAATGACGAATATGAAAGGATATGGCGATAAAATACTAAGATACAAGAACAACGGCTATAATATAACTCCATAAAGAATCTAACATTCAGATAACATATTTCTATATAAAAATATATGGTTCATGAATAAAGATGTTGTTATGGTAAACTTTCCTTATTTACGGACAGTGATATTTTTTATTTACATATAGTGTACTGAATGAGCTTGATTGCTTAACATAATTGATAATGAATTGAAGTTGAATGACTTAATTCCACTAACCAATAAGACCACCCAAGGGTGGGTTTCAACAGAAATCAATAAGACAACTCAAGAGAAGGGTCAAAACCTGAGGACATTTGTTTGTACCACAGTAAAATGTAATCACTTTTGAACATTTTTTCCCCTTCAATATCAGTTTTCTTTTTGACTGAAAGATGAAGTTTTTTACACCATGCCGGCTACGAAAAAACGAAAAATCAAACCAAGTAAGAAGGCAAATCCAGTATTTTGGCCTTGTGGGATTTGCCGAATGAACTGCCAGGTTTATAGCATCTGCTGCGATCTCTGCAACTCGTGGTATCACCCCCAATGTGAAAACCTCACGCTTCAAGAATTTAAGATGTTTGCGATTAACGGTGATTTGGCCTACACATGTAATGGATGTTTCAGAGATGATGTTCCCAAAGAGTATTGCTTTACTGCAGCTTTGAATAGGTTGAGCGAGGTGAGATCATGATAGAATTTCATAGTTAAAAGAACTGATTTATTTTTTTTATTTTTGGTGTTTTAACGCCACTTTCAACAATATTTCAGCTATATCATGGCGACCAGTTTTAGTGGTGGAGGAAGCCGGAGTACCCGGAGAGAACCACCTACCATGGGCAAGCAACTGGTGAACTTTATCACTTGCGGTTACGAGTCGAGTGCACCCTTTTTTGTAATTTACCAAGCCGGGCGCGAACCCACACCGTATTGGTGATAGGCTTGTATGAGTTGTTAGATCCAGCGACCTAGCTCATTGAGCCACCCGAGCCTCTAGATAAAAGTAATGATACAGAAAAAATAATAAGAAGATGAACTTGCGTAAGTGAATTTCTGTTACTTCTACATTATTTAATTGTAGGCCAAAATTTGACCCAGTGACGGTTGTCTAGACATAATTGTGATTAACTTAATTAACAATCGTTAAGGCACTAACAATTAACACACAACACGCGAATGATAATAAATTGATTCAATTTTGATTACTTTATTTAATCTAGTTGGTAAAACAAGATTAGAATTTTATATTTTCTTTCCAGGCCGGTAAAAGAGACGTGAACTTTTTAAGGTTTGCCTGCAAAAGAGAACAGACAAATCTACCAGTATATGTAGAGGTTGCTCAACGCGACTTTACAGAACAGCCAGAACACCTGCTGTCAAAGATATTATTGTCACGTTACAACATGAATAATCATGTTTAGTATTAATCTTTAAATGAATCCAAAGTAATACTGGAAAGCGGTAGTTAAGCTAAATTATAAAACAAATAATATGCAATACTGTCTGTATTGTACTTAAATAAAAAAAAAAAATCTTACGATAATTTTTTTCTGACCTGTCAAGATGCGTTTTTAATTTTAGTTATCTATCTTTGACAGTGAAATTGTACTGCTTACAATACATGCAAGTGTCAACTTTTGAAATTGATTAAAATGTTTTTGGAAAAGAAAACAAAGAACCCAGCTTGTGCCGAACAATACCCCTTCAAGCATACACAAACTCCATACGCCATATCACTGCCTTGAGCGGACGTATGCTGGATCCACGGGAAGGGGATATCAAACCGACTCTTCAGGGTATCATTTTGAACATGCCGGTACTAATTTATGTTGTTGTCCAACATCGAAAGAACAATACTTCGATTTTTTAATCCAGGCATGTTTAGAGGGTGGCAATCGGACATCACCTGGATTCCGACGAACTCATAGAGATTTTATTGAGTAGTTATGACGATGTTCGGACAAAACTTCCCAGAGACCTAAAAGAGAATATAGCATATATTGTAGACAATAGTGCCAATGTGCAGCGTGAACTAGCTGGGAAACGCAGAAAGTGTGTCGACGACTGCGGAGTATGGGATAGCGTTTCATTAAAAACCCACTACTATGTACATCATGGGTTGTGTCCGACATTCCTAAATCAATTGCATATGTAGAATACATTGGAGAATTCCCACAAACTATAAGCCAACATGGAAATAACAAGAGTGGGCACGGAGAATATGTCCGAACAACAACAGAAATTATCATTGGTATAAAGGAAAAGGTGTATTGTCAGAAATCCAGAGAAATTTATACAGCACTAGCTCTAGATGATTCAATGGAGGCACCCAGGGATTTAAAACAAGTACAAAATTTCAAGTACAACGAGAAAAAGAAGGCACGTCCTCGTCACAACAGCGCAACGAATAATGCCGATGACGTTCAGACACTTATTAACATGCAACATGACCACAGCTTCATGAAAGAGATTGTTCAGGTAGCCGGCAAACCACCATCTGTAATCCTATACTGATGAGCAGTTGCAAGATTTAAAGAAATTTTGTACTTCCGAGTCCAAACAAATAATTGGTGTTGACAGGACGTTTAACCTAGGGGCAACTTATGTAACTCTTACTGTCTTTCATAACTACAATCTCATCAGGAAAATTTCTAACAATCCGCCAATTATGATGGGGTCGTGCTATTTACATTGGGATGGTACCTATCATTCTTACCACAGATTCTTTAGCCACCTCCAGTGTTTTTTAGATGATGTACCGGGTGCCGAATTAAGTGGAAAAAATCTGGTCTTTGGGTCGGACGAAGAGAAAGCAATAACTAAAGCAATCAAGAAATGCTTCCCAGAATCACAGCAGATACTCTGTACCAGACATGTTTAAACGCCACCTTCGACAGCTCATTGGTGAAGGTGATTCGAATTTTAAGACAGTTATGTCCGATATCTTTGGAGCAGATGGTCTTCTCCATTCTGCTGATGATATTGAATTCGACTTAAAGGTTTTAGAATTAGAGTCAAAATATGAAAACTGCTTGCCAGCCTTCCGTCGCTATTTGACAAGCAATTTAGACTCCCTTAAATCATTTGTGTGGATGCCATCAAACAAAGATATCGCACCAGTCAACTGGAAAAACAATTCATGTGAATCCATGAACCACATTCTAAAACTTTCTACAAACTGGCAAGCCGTTAAATTACCCGAACTCATAGATACATTGCACCGAATAGTTCAATTACAGTACAGGGACATACGCCGAGCTCTACATGGCCAAGGGAACTACGCTCTAGCACCGTGGGTAAGGAAACATCAAGTGACAGAAATCGTTTAGGCATCGAAAACCGAATCTGAGAAAAACGCTTTATTTCAGAAGTTCATGAATTTGACAAGAAAGAAGGAAAACTTTATTCAATCGTCGGATGGCATGATCAAAATACCTAAAACACCAACTACTGCCAGGAAACCAAACCAAAAGAAGAGAGTAAAGAGCAATAAAACAACAACATTGAAGTTTTCATAAGCATTCAACTATGAATTGTCATTATCATTTATACTGTTTTAAATGACTATGTACATATTTTTGCCAGTGCCTTGATTTAGTGCTTCATTAATATTTTATACCATCTTAGTGTTTTATAAGCATTCAACCACGAACTGTTATTCTTATTTATACTGTTTTAAATGACTATGTACATATTTTTTATCAGTGTCTTGATTTAGTGCTTCCCTTACATTTTATATCTTCTTAGTTTTTTATTAGATTCAGTAGAACATTTTTTAAATTGTAATGGAGACGTCTCTGATTTTAAGATTTCAAGATTTGAAAATCTTGAAGTTTCTGATTTTAGAAACATCATTTTGCTTTAATTTTGATATATGAAACAAGTTTTTACGTATGTTTTAATCAAGATACATTTACATATTTTACAAGATGACTGATATGCATATATAATTCATATTGTTTTAGAGCATTGGAATATGGTTTCAATTATTCACGATTTTACAAATCTTAACAATAGCTCAACTAAGTTTTTTTCATTGTAATTTTACAAAATTACATCTTATGACTTGTCATATTTTAGACACTATCTTATCATTACATTCAAACAGTGTTTTATCAATAATCGATGTTGCTTACATAATTAGTTGTTTCTGATATAAATAAACATTTCCTTTCATAACTTAACTTATTTTGCAGCCAAATTATTTCACATTTTTTTGTCATTCTATTACAAAAAAAAACTCCCGGGCGCTATTTATTTACTCTCGGACGCTTTTTATATGCTCTCGGGCGCTTTGTACCTTATCGGACGCACTCGGGCGCTTTTTAGTAGGACCTCCTTTATTAACATTAATATACCCAATTAAAAATGTGAATATTTGGAATTTTCCGTCGTAGTGTAAGCGGCCATGACACCTCTCCATGTGACGTCACTCAGTCGTATCATGTTAGTTGAATAAATAACATGTATCTGACTCTTCCCAATATCATGCCCGTTTGGTTATGTTTTAATATAAGATCAACTGCAATACAATGTTTATAATCGTATATCGTTCTATTTTTTTTCTTAATATTCCCACCCAATGTTGCATTTTTATAAAACAGTGAGTTTATTTGTATCGGGAGGGTGAAGGGTCTACGTATAATTTCATCTTAGAGAATTTCATGTTTTACGTGATTGTCCGTATAGTTTAAATAACTGTCAGTTTTAACTCATTTTATGCGTACACATGTTTTTTTTTTTTTTTTTTGTCCTCAATGCTGTCGTACTTTCCCGTGTTTTTCGAGGTCACTGGTCGATGTGTTGACAAGGGTAATTACACAAAAAAATTCTTCTCACATATTCCCTTTTAATATCGTTAGTGCAATACAATGCTTAACATGAAGTCATAATGATTTTGTAAATATCAAAAGATAAATATACGACGTTATTTTACGATTTACATAATTTTTAATGATAAAATTGCAACTGATCAATGCTGATATAATATACGATACCGACACTAATACGTCACAGCTCTTTCGGTAGAGCTTTAATTTTGGGTATAATCCGAGAATGAATTATGTCCCCTTGTCTCCTCACATTGTATAGTGTTGAAAAATGGCGACCCCTATTGTTTGATGCAACAGGCAACTTCAATCACCAAATTCTACCTTACGGTATATTATTTTTAACATTCATTAACACAAATGTCTTTTAGTTAATGTCATTTAAATATTCACTTAACTTGTTAAGACCATGGAGTTTTCCTTTAAATCTATATAGTGGAATAATATATAATTATTGACTTTGATATAAGTTGCTACAGGGATTTATCAACCTGAAAAAAGTTATATTCACTGAGCCTAAGGCGAGGTGAATATTGCATTTTGAGGGTTGATAAATCCCAGTTGCAACCTATTTCAAAGTCAATGATTGTTTTATTATATGATTATACATGGGAAAAACGTTTCCGGCATAATTTTAGCTTTTAAATATGTCCGGAATATTTTGACAGCTCCATTTATTGCTCGACGCGTGTTTTTGGCATCTTTTTCTTTGAAGATTCTGCTGAATTCAGCCTCGTCCACTGTTGCAAACCGTGCAGACGGCAATTCGACGTCCATTTTTGTTTTTTGTTTTTGTGTACAGACGCTAAGGAACCTCGGATGAAAGACACCCCCTGATTGGCCAATGTTGCCGACAGGCGTAAAATTTGATTGGACCGTGGAATTCTGGAATCTATATTTCTATTTTTAGCCCAAATTGGGGTGACATTACAGTCCACACTACCTATGAGCTAATTTTAGCTCATTTGAGGTTGACATCGCACGTACGCATTACTTTTCAAGTTGATTTCAGCCAATTAGAAACTAGACAAAGTTCAATCATATAATAAAACGTTTGATCAAAGAAAGACATTATCTGAAGTCATACAATACAATACAATAAGCTTTATTTAAAGTCGGAAAAAATCAAACATTACAACACAAGCTCTAATGAGCTTTTAAATCCGACATAAGAATATGCATATATAAACAATCAAACAAAAACATGCACACAATATTATTTGTAAAATAAACCACTGTCATATTAAAAATTTTCTATGAAATTTCAAACCATACTAAAATATGAAAGCAATTTAAAACACAGCAGTAGCAGAAGCATAATTTAAAAGCATATTATATATCGATGTGAATATAAAAAAAAAGCATGGATAAAATGAGACACTTAGAACCAGCAACATTTAAAAAACTTTTAAAAGCACATACATCTAGCAAAAAAACTATGAAAATAATTTAAAATCATGCACAGAAGCTGCAGTGACATGAGCTGCCATTCCAAGAGTTTATTAAACTCTTAAATTGATTGAAGGATGTTTCTTTCCTGAAATGGTCTGGCAGCTCATTCCAAGTTTTTGAAGCATAGTACCTAAAAGAGTTCAATCCATACCGGGTAGTCTTGACTGTTGGTATATGTGCTGTATTGCTGTACCTAAAAGAGTTCAATCCATACCGGGTAGTCTTGACTGTTGGTATATGTGCTGTATTGCTGTACCTAAAAGAGTTCAATCCATACCGGGTAGTCTTGACTGTTGGTATATGTGTT
>MJUT01003805.1:126592-207932 GCA_002080005.1 Gigantidas platifrons | reverse complement strand
CGGGTAGTCTTGACTGTTGGTATATGTGCTGTATTGCTGTACCTAAATTATATTTATTATTTTTTAAAGTTACAAGATCATGTAGATATTGTGGGGTTTCCTTATTTATAATTTTAAATGTTTCAATAGCTATTATACGTATACGCCTAATATTTAGAGAAGGTTATTTTGATTTGGCCAGAAGTTCTTCATATGTGGGGTGGTTTTCATTATATATAAATTTTAGCGCTCTCTCTTGAATTTTTTCCATCTTTTTAGTATTAGCTTCAGAACAAAATTGCCAAATTACTGGGCAGTAGTTAAAGTTTGATAGAATAAATGAGTGATATATAGTTAATTTGCCTAATCTATTTAAATATTTTCCCATTCTTTTTAATACATTAAGTTGCCTAGAAGCTTTTCTACAGATATTTGTGATGTGAGAGTTAAATTTTAATTCATAATCAATTGTTACTCCAAGGAGCTTAACTTCATCCTCAGTTTTTATAATATTACCATTTATATTAAAAGAAATATTTTTAGATTGTGTGGTTTTATCAATAGCAATTGCTTGAAATTTATCAGGATTCGCTTTCATTTGATTTGAGGTAAACCAATCAATTAGATTTAAGACTGTCTTTTTCCAAGGTGTTTATAATTTTATCTAAATCATAGCCAGAATATGATAATGTATTATCGTCTGCATAATTATATAGGGAACTGTCAGATATGAAATAAAATATATCATTTATAAATATGTTAAAAAGTACTGATCCCTAATCATATAATAAATAGCAATTAACCGTTACATTTCTGAAGGCTACATAAGGTAAATACACGCCATAGTATAGATCCACTAATGCTCACTTGGTGTTAAACAACAATCTTTCGATTACTCATGATATTCCGTATCTTTCAACTGATCATGTATGCAGTAATATTATATAATTATTCAAGGAAATGCATCTAGTACATGTACTTTAAATTAATATATCAATTTGATCATTAACACAATTATATAAATCAACCAGACCGATGGTGTAATGGTTAGTGGGCTCGCATCGAGCATGGTAGATCGTGGATTCGAGTCCCGGTCCGATAGCAAAGACTATGAATTGGCATTTGTTGTTTCTTCGATAAGCACATCGATAGCATTAAGGAGTGCGATCAAAGACTGGCTGGTTCGTATTAAGGATAATGTGTCTGAACGACATGTCTATTACGGACTGTTACTTCAGTGAGCTAGCACTATAAAAATCTAACTAAGCATGTTGATATAGTACAAAGCGGACATCATCATCTCATTGAAATGTAACTTGTTCTCTTCGTGAGATATAAAAGAAATTGTTCACTTGGCGTTAAGCAATAATATATCAATCTATCTATACATATCATCATAAGACATGGCTTATCAATTGTATTACTTACCTTTTTTTTTTAAAGAAGTATAATATTTTCAACTGGTATAAAGGGGGCACATGTTGCGACTATAGTAAATCCTACAATTAACTACTATCCATGAAAACAACTATAATCCAGTTTAGCGCCCAAATAGTTCATCCGTTTTCACCAAAAACTAAAAGAATAAAACCAAGCAGTGATAAAAATAATGATATTATATTTCCATGTTTATACGTATATATAGCTTATCTCAAGATTACTATTGCCACATATTATATATCTGATAAGATTTCGTAAGTCTAGATATTATGATTACCGGACATGCATTATCGTGGGTTTCCTCTGTTTCCATACAGTGCGAATAAAACACAAAATTCGTATGTCAAACTATAAAATTTATGTTTTTTAAATAAAAACCCGTATTGACAAAATACTAAAATCGTCCCTTTATTCGAAAATCTCGGACTTGTAGGTACGTATACTGTGACACTGATATTCGGACATAAACTGTTTTATAAATTTTTCTAAAACATTTTTAACATATTAAACAAATATGTTATGTAAAGTCATACTATGTATTTAACTGATAAGTTACGATAATTACGTCATCGTACACAAAGGATCTTTGAAAGATAACAAGATTATTTACAATTAATGGACAATCAAACTAATTGAAACTGGATTAAGGAGGACAATTATGTCAATTCCCCCTAAGGTTGTTTTAATCTCTCAAAATAATCAATGTCCATTTGTTATGGTATCGCGGATAAAGTAATAGTTACCGACTGAGATCGAGGTGTTCAAGCTAGATGAACACCTGAGCCCGTGCAAATTGTACGCCGAGACCGCGTAGCGGTCGAGGTGCTCAAATCACGGGCGAGGGTGTTTATCTAGCTTGAACCCGAGATCCAAGTCGGTAACTGACTTACCCTCTAGTGATATTGTTTATAATAAATATATAATATCTACTTGTTGGGTGAAACTGGCCAAAGTCGTAAGTACATGTACATTTACACTCAGGTGACAAAGTATTTCACGTTTTGTGTACACAACGTCACGCCACCAGATAAGAATGTACTTCGGTTGCCTATAACTTTATTGATATTTATCATTATGTTACTAAATTTAGACACCATAATCTCCAAAACATGACGTGTTAGTGACGTAATTTTCACGTGCGTATATAAAACGTAAATGCTAAAAATAGGGAGTTTTCAACATGTCTAGCAAAACAAAAGAGATGAGCCCTGACTGAAAACGGCATGCATTACGGCTACATCAGGATGGATTTAAAAAAACAGAAATCGGAAAGATCATTAGATTTAGTCGATCTACAGTGTCTAAATTTTTAAACAGATTTGATCCATGGGAAAATATAAAAAAACAAGCCGTGAACAGGTCGATCCAGATCTACGAGCAAGCAAGGTGAACGTACATCGATAAGGCTTGTAAAATAGGATCGTAAAAGAAGCTTACGCGATTTGATGAATGAATTTAGTCAGTCTGTTCTAGTTCCGAATTGTTGCGAAAACACTGACGATTTCGTTGAAAATAGAAAAAAATCGTGTGCGATTGTCCCGAAATAGACTACACTGGACAATACACAAGAACAGTGGAATAAAATAATATTTTCTAATGAAATGGTTGTATTAACTAGGGAAAAATTCACATGTGTATGTGTGGTGAAAAGCAGAAGAAAGGTGGAACACGCAATGTTTACACTGTATGAAAGTCGTAATGGCGGCGCCAATGTGTCTAATGTTTTGGGGTGTATTTCTAAAGACGGGGTTGGTACAATCACAGATGTGGAAGGAAATATTAACTCGGCTAAGTGCATAGACATCCTTGACAATAATCTTTTGCCAGTCGTTTTAAAATTCGAAAATTATCAGTGGATTTTCCAAGATGACAGCGACCTCGGTACACCAGTCCGTACAGACAAAATTGTAGAAAGATAGCAATGATGTCGATTGTCTTGATTGGCCATCCCAATCACCAGACCTTAATATAATTGGAAAATATTTAAAGATTAATTAAAATACGATTAGAACTGGAACAACACACCATTCATTCCAAGGTTGACCTAGTCCGGGCGGCCACAATAATTTGGTATTCCATTTCAAGTGTGTGCATTTCAAACTTATATCAATCTCTTCAATAAGACATGTAATTAAAGCTAAAGGTCATGCTACTAAATACTGAATGTTTGGCGTGTATAATTTTATCTATTAAGAAGTTATAGCTTCTCAAGCATCAACAAACTGCAACCGCTTAAATTAACGTGACGTCGTAAACGTGAAATACTTTTGTCACCTAACTGTGTATATTGTACTATTTGAGAGAAAAAAAACATACATTTTACTAACATGTGGATATTTTACATAGTATTCTGGAATAAATTATTGTTTCAAATCTATAACGGTAGTGTTGTTACATAAACATTTAAAATGCAATTCACCCCTCTCCCGGGCCACATAAAAAAAACAGTCATACCAACATAACATCGTTCTCTCATTTTTGCTATCAACCGGTTTGTATTGGAAATTTAATATTACAAGTCCGCAACTTGCACGATGACTGCACTTTAACCTTAGTAAGTACGATTCCTGTGTAAATTAAATTCGTTTTAAATTTGGAGAAAAGACGAATTATTCATATTCGCAAATCATTTTTGGATGAAGACGGTGTTTGACACTATCATATATTTTAAAAAGTTTGAATTAAGATTCAAGTTCCAATGAAGCCACAGATTTTACAGGTTTTTTAAAATTATTTTTGGTTTTTTTTTTTGTGTGTAAGGTAGCATGATCTCATTTTGTGGTGTATATTTTCTTAATTTTACTCTTTGTCATTTTTACGCACTTGTTATATTATTTATTGGTATGTATTGTATAACGTTTGGAAATATTTATTTGTCAAAATAGCCGCACGTGTATGTGTTGGGCCCAGACCACATAGTGACGTCACTTGAACACCTCGGCACTGTGCCAGGTGTTCAAGCGTGAACCACCTCGGCACGTGTGAATTCTTTTGACAAATAGGTATTTCCAAAATTTGAATACCTATCGATAACAATAGAACTAGTGTGTAAGTTTTTTTTACTAGATATTAGGATTAAACATGCCAGGTAATTGCTAATTGAATACGATAGCTTACATTCTTGTGTAAATGTTTTTTTATGTCAAAACTTTATTCATGGGGTGAAGATTTATATCACGTGATATAACTTTGAACAATTATTTTACAACGTGGAACTTAAAATTTTGACCCAACAAAATAATGTAGAAAAACCGGTTCAGAAAAAAACTTATGGTTAGCAATGTAGCCTTGTTTATTATACAATTAATGACCTTTAATGAGGTGGATACAAGGATTTATTAACCCAAGAATATTATATTTACCGAGGCCCCTGTTTGGGTTAATAAATCCTGGTATCCATCGAATTGAAAGTCATTAATTGTTTTCTTTCACCCTTAAAATAAGCTTTGATCACGACATTGTCTTTGGTTTAGCTTGGTGGAATGTTATAATCACCTCGCGTGACGTCACCCGAGGTGAATATAATGTTTTATCAAAGATCGTTACTAGGGACGTCAGCCAATCAGAAAAAGACATAACTGCTTTATTAGATAATAAGGAACATATTCAACAAAATAGTAAATTTTATTATAACAATGATGACAAAAATGATAATAGAAATATATAATAGAAATAAAACAGATATCACAGAAATTTTGTTTAAATTGACAATAATTGTCCTTGATTTTTTTTAATTTTTGATATTGTAATTGACGGTAATATTTCCATAATTTGTGATGTTTGGTAGAACCATAAATGACACTGAATTGGAGGTAATATTTTGAACACTGTTCATTTGATTGAACTGATTTTGACAACGGTTTTCTTTTCCGCTTGCAACTGAAGCTGAGGGTACACATGGTACAAGTTTTAGATAATCAGTATTTAAACAAGAAAGAATGTCATCAAAAACATCATTATCGCTAATGGAAAAGTCATCAGAAAAGATGTCCAAGTTTGTAGGTAAAATGTCTATTCCATGTTCATCACTTGTTACTGTTTCCGGAGCCTTTCCTAGTGCAGCCGGTTTTTCAGATCTAAGATTTTTGCTAATGGTATCTGACATGAATTTCTTTGTGTTAGGATCAGTTGAGCCTAAAATATAACCAATAAGTCATGTACATGTATACATAATCATATTTCATTAAATATAAATTGATTTTAATAAAGGGGGCCCGGGTGGCTCAATGAGTTAGGTCGTTGGATCTAACAGCTCATATAAGCCTATCACCAATACGGCGTGGGTTCACGCCCAGCTTTGTAAATTACAAAAAAGGGTGCACTCGAGTCGCAAGGAATAAAGCTTACCAGTTGCTTGCAAAGGGTCGGCGGTTCTCTCCGGGAACTCCGGCTTCCTCCATTACTAAAACTGGTCGCCATGATATAGCTGAAATATTGCTGAAAGTGGTGTTAAAACACCAAAAATCATATCGATTTGAATAAATATGAATCAATTACACAAGACTTTCTTTTGATGGTTGTTCTATTTTTTATTTGTTTGCATATTAGATGTATGTTATTGTTTAGTTTTTCAGGGAGTTTTATTTGCTTTTGGTTATTTTCCCATATATATTTATTCTTTTCTCTCCATACCTGCAATCAAGTTTCACATTAAAGATAAAAAGTTCTATCACATCAAATATAAGATGTTTTTTTTAACATAACATGAATATTTTAAACTTACCTGAATAAGTTTTGAGACTTGATTCTGCTTTATGTCCTGTGACTGCCATGATATGCCTTCTTGCAAACTGTGCCTTATCAAGGGTACTGACTGCCGTTGCTCTCAAGGAATGGTTAGTATATCGCCTTGATAGTCCTGCCTTTTCACTAATTTTGACCATCATATTACCCAGAGTATTGTGACCAAGTGGCATTTTGTCATACCATACTCCAGAATTATCTCTTAGTACTTTTTGAGGACGTTGAAAAAATGCCTGACACTGAGGATTTCTGTGTTTTTTGTACCTCATGAAAGTTTTCACAGGATACATGTGGTCATCTGAAAGAAGACAGAAACAATGTGTTACTCTTTATTGAAAGAAAGAACTTTAACCATAGTAGAAATAAACCATGGCATGTATCGGATAATGATAATCATAAATTTCATATTAATTAAAATAGGTAAATTAATCCATAAGTCTTAAATGTCGACCAGCGGAAATTCTGACGTTCTTGTTTTTTGTTGAAATCTGATATGTGGAAGTAGTACTTTGCCCCATGATTGTTTTCTTATATGTATGTTAATTAAAAAAGTAAGACAATATGACTTGGACATGCTGTTTTTTGTTCTAATTTCTATTGCATGTAAATAAAACTTTCTGATTGCTTCTTCTTCTGGTATACATCAAAACATCATTTACTGAACATTACTTGATGTTGCGCATGCATGGGGTACATGTACATTTTGTATATGAACCCCTTTAACACTAAAAAATTACATAAGTATTCATGGTTGTATGTGAAAAAAAAGAATACTTGGTTTTGCATACATCCTGCCTTCGGCGGTATTTCTGTCATTGTGATGGTTTTTAGTCAATTCATCTTTCACCATGTAAATATACATATTCCCCTCTCCGTCCCTAGTGGCAGCAAAATCATCAACCTTCAAATATCTCATGTTCTCCCTACCACGTCTTCCAAAGTAAATCATCAGGTCCATAAATACTTTTTCAAGTACTGTCATTAATGTCAAAATAGTCCATTACTTTCTGTAGGTCACCCGATTCAATTGCAGGATAATGTTCAAAACCACCTTTTCCTTCTCTTTTTAAATCTTTGCAGACGGCATCAAAAACTCTCTTTGATTCTTTAAATTCTTCTCCGTGAACAATATCAAAGGAGGAGTTCGACTGAAGAAATCTGTCAAGACCATGTCTTATTGCAATTGACTACTCTTTTTGTACTTTTCACCATTTTCCTGACGAACTTCTACATAAAATTTCGTCAACTGAGAGTTCAAAGTAGCTGCATCCATATTTTCAAATGTGTCATTACACATTTTGGTATTTAAATAATTTTTTAGCAACTTAACAGCGGAAGCAGTGTTTCTCCTAGTATTTATAGAGTCTTTTTCTAGTAAAATCCTGTTCAACTCTTCCTCATCAACTGTGGCAAACCGTCCGTCTGCCATGTTTGTTTACATGAAGCAGAAGATACAATGACGAATGTTCGCTAAAACGCGCAATTTGATTGGCCGACTGGAAATGAAATCTCGTCTGTGGTTGGACAACGTTGAAATCCCGAATAGACCTCCTGAGGCTCACGCGAGGTGAACTCACTCTGAGGTACAACCAAGAAAGTACTGTTTAGGCCAATCAGCGAACAGCAAAATTTCTTATCATTTAATAATGATTATTATTTGTCTTCGCGTCAGTCGGTGGCATGTTTCAATAGTATATTCCCGGGTTTCGGGAACTCACCGTGCGAGTCTGGACTGCGTTGCACAAACCTCAATTAAATTTAGGTTAATTGACACTTAAATCTAAATGAAATGTACATGAAATTAATTTACACTTAGGTTTCATTAATATTTAAATTTGAGTTTTGTGCAAGACATAATTTTTCCCGGTTGAAATTGTATCCGGTGGAAAGAATTTAATATCAAATTTTATGTTACGGTAAATATTTTATAATAAAATACTTTCCATTGCTATAAAAAAGTATTGTAGTGTACAATAAACAGGTACATAATCACGTGGTTCCGCCATCTTGTCATTGTGGTAATATCGAGACATTTGTTATGATAACGAGCTGGAAATGAACAACAAAGAGAAAATTTACACATGATAATGTCAAGGATTTATATAGTAGGATCCTACTATATAAATCCTTCATAATGTTTATCATTTTTTCTATTTCCAACAAAATTCCACACAACCATTTGCTCGGATAGTTTGCTTTTGCAATAGTATAATGCCCACACGACAGTTTCATGCTAATCGAATACGAATTCGCATTAACGAAAACGTATCCCTGATATAGTGCGAATTAGCCGAATCGAATTCGATGCCCATTAAAAAAATAATTAGGTAACGGTCATTATTTAATAGCATGAGGAGGTCTGAGCATTTTAGGGGGCGGGGTCATTAATGGAAATATCATATCTATATATATCTTTATTTCTCATAACCAATTTACAGAGGTACAGAGATGACATGTACAATTTACACAATATACATAAGAAATAAATAAATGTAATACATAATTAAACAAATATTGAATTGTGAAAAGAAGTGGATCAACCTAGAGAACATATCCTCTTATTTACTATTCTGATAAATTTACAGAGTTTACTTAAAGCATATATAGACATAGAAGACATCAGGGTATTATATTTAATGATATTATGTCTATTTATATGGACAAAATCAAAATAAAGTTTTCTTTCATTAATAAATTCAGAACATTCAAAAATATAGTGGTACTCGTCTCCCAATTCTCTTCTTGAACATATATGACAGAACCTGTTTTCTCTAATAATTTTGTTCCATCTCCCCACTTCTACCGGTAGTCTGTGGTTCGTAGTTCTAAATCTACACAATGTAAATTTGTCCTTATCTTCTAAAATGTCTAAATAATTCTCGAATTTTAATTCCCTTTTAAACAATTTATAATTACCCCCCTTTGAAGATGTTTCGATGGATGAGTTCCATATTTGCTTAAACTGATCAATTNGGGGGGTTTACCATTTATTAGATTATTTCATTGGGGGGGGGGGAGTCATACAATGAATTTTTGTGTGTATGTCACACATATATTTCCAACAGTACTTAAAATATAAAAGTAAGTCTGTTATGAAATAAATAACAGCTGTCATTCTTATAAAATCAGTGATAGTGTGCAATACCAGCAGGATGTCTAATTTATATAAGAATTTACAACCAATTATCTTTAGATTAATTTCGGGCCGTAGAAATACCGCAAAGGACCTTCTTAGTGCACTAAGAAGTCAAATAGTCCACTAATGAGGTTAAAGAGGAGAGATATCAATACAAAGTCATTATTTGAGAAAATTAGTATGAACCTCCATTTTCAGTCTCACTTTCAACTATTCAGAATACGAATAAGTAGCAAATTTCGAGAAAATACAAAATACAGACAAAATGTGGCGTCCTTGGGGTTCGGAGCCTGCAACTTTTAATTTCATCAGTTGTTTGGAAAGACTGCAGGAGGTAAATATTTTTTCATAAAAATTATATAGAATTTTCGTTAAATGTTATCAGATTATGAAATTAAAAAGTTGTAAATTATTTATTTTTTCAGAGACACATCTCTGATTTTTTAAAGTATTTTATATGTGATATATTTAAGTCATTTCCAACTTTATAGATCGTTTTGTGATTATTAATATCTTCATACGGATTAAACTTAGGGTTTTGAAAATAATTATCATTTTTAATTAGATAAGAAGCAAACAAAAAAAAAAACCCTAACAAACGAATAAATTATAACAATGAAAATAAAATAATTAGATTTTTTTATCCGCAGGAAACATAAGTCAGAAATTATTTAGTATTCAAGCACTCAATTAAAAGATTTATAGATTATCAAAATTTTATTAATTAATTTAGGCATTCATAATTAAGTGTACAAAATAGCAAAAATGCAACGTACAAGTACGGTGCTTTATACTTTATGTTCACCACACATCTAGAAATATTAAATGCAACTTTTATAATAAAATATCACAGAAAAGCTGCTGGCGAACGAAACCTGTTCAATCACACACACACACACACACATTTATAAACTCCATTCGCCATACACTGCCTTGAGCGGAGGTATGCTAGATCCACGGGAAGGGTATTATCAAACTGACTCTTCAGGGTACAATTAAAAGTGAAGGACGAGTTTGGTAGTATCTCGGCAAGTAGGCATGGCATGACGGGGCTTTTGCTCGACAGTCAGGTGCTGATGGCTATCCTATTGCATGGATCTTAACGCTCATACAGGTATTACAATAATGGAGTCCCCTCCCAAGACAGATGCTAAGTGCATTGACATTCGTATAGGGAGCGACGATCAGGGTGGTCTGACAAGGGCCATCGACAGTGTCTTTCCAAATGCTACTAGGTTATTATGTACAAAACATTAAAGACAATGTCGCTGATCACATGAAGAACAAAGTGCCAATGACAAAAGAACAACGCACTAATGTGATGAACAATCTACTCGGAGAAGATGGTATCGTTTCTACAAACGACACATTAGAATTTAACCTGAAATCTGATACCTTGTACAATGAGTTTCCCGTTTTTGCGGACTACTTTAACAAAAAGCTGAAAACCAGACTTTTTGAGCATGTAAGCAAACCACAGAGACATAGTGATCAGCACAGGTTATGGACTAATAACAACTGTGAAAACATGAATCACCGATTCAAAATTGCTACAGACTGGAAACCCCAGCTTCTACATGAACTTATCAACAGCATCCATGATATTGTTCGACTTCATTTTGCCGACCTCAAACGTGCCTTGTACGGGCTAGTGAACTACGAGTTGTAAACAGAGTTCAAACATTTTTATATTCCAAAGACTAATTGGGTTGCCAAATCAAGTGATGAAAAAGACAAACTTTTTCAGATGTTTCTTAAAAACAAACAGTTTTCTTCTGCAGTTATCCAGTCTACTGATGACAGACTCACCATCCCAAAGGTGAAACGTTTGGCTCGTAAGCCAGAACAACGGCAGAGAACGAAAACCACAGCAGCAAGGACATTGCCTCGTTTTCATATATGAACTCATGACAGGTATTATTATTTAAATATGTATGTATTCTGTTGTTCTTGTGGTTAAATAATGTGATATAATAAATGGTTAAAAACGTTTATTTTGTTTAACATTATACCGAAAAGAACAAAACGAAAGTTTTTCCTCCCATATTTTTTTTAAAGAAACAAACAACGGCAAGCATAAAAAAAACAACAACAACAACAAACAAACAAAACCAAATAAATAAATAAAATAAAAATTAAAAAGGAATTAAAAAATTCAATTAAAGACTTGTTGCAAAGGCAGATTAATTGTTAGTTCTGTCTCACTGAACACAATATACAGGCGAAGGAGCCATTATCAAGGTGTTAGATTATCGAGACTAGCACGTGCCCAATGAAAAGTTTTGTAACTTCTTTATTATAAAAAATACAATAACCAAAATTTATATTCAAGTTTTGTAAACCTCCTTTTACAAATATACGTGTTCTTTGTCTTCATTCTCCCTCTCTTTAACGTCCGTAGTGCTTGATTTGACTTCCTGGCTGCATTCGAGACCGTTGTTCTTGGTAAGTAGAACGCGTTCTCGGAATACGATTACTCTTCTCGAACGGCAAGAACAATTCAAGTGCGAACGGCATTCCCGAACACCGAGAATGAATCCCAATATGGCGGCGAGACAAGAAAATATTGATTCTTTGTTGGAATTTGAAGTTATAACAGACCTTTTGGAAGAAAATGTCAATAACAAAATATATGACGACAGTGGAATAGTTTCGTTGTTGCCTCAAATAAAAAGAAGAAAAAGTGGCCAATGTATCTAATTTTGCTGAAGAAACAGTCACAGGAATGGACGATAACGAATTCAGACGACATTTTCGCATTGGAAAATCAGTTTTCAATATTTTGCTACAAGAATTTGAACCATTTCTCGTAATACATATTGGAGGTCGAGAGCCTTTATCTGTATATAAACAACTCCTGATATTTCTTTGGCACATCAGTACACTAGAAAGCATGAGGGAAACAGCTAATCTATTTGGTGTGTCGACTAGTACTGTACATGACTGTGTCCATACAACAGCAAAAACAATCAGCGATCATGCACATACATTCATCGAATGGCCTAAACAAGACAGAAGAAATGAAATAGCAACATCGTTTCAGGATGCAAGTAGAATACCTAACATAACCGATGTGATTGATGGCACGCACATTCGTCTGGTAAATCCAATAGAAGGAGAACGAGATTATATCAATAGGAAGGGCTATTCTTCAATGCAACTGCAACTGATTGTAGATGATAATTTGTTAATAACAGATGCATATGTAGGATGGCCAGGGGCAACTCATGACGCACGGGTCCTGCGAAATTCGCCAATATATGAAAAAGCAGAAAAAAAAAATATATTACGAAACGACTTCATTATCAGGGATAGTGCTTACCCACTTCGAAGATGGCTACAGACTCCTTTTCGTGACAACGGACGTCTTAACCAACAGCAAAGACGATACAATAGATCTTTTTCAAAAATAAGACAAACACTAGAAAGGGCAATTGGTCACGTTAAAGGAAGATTTAGACGTTTGCAATGCATACACTGTACAGATGCTGAAAAAGAATGTCGCTTGATAATGGCAGCTTGTGTCTTGCACAATTTGTGTATTTTAACAGATGATGACATTTTATCATTTATTGATATGGATGAGGCCGAAGACTGCAATCGTTATCCGAATATTTATGGCAATGCTGCTAGAGGCGAGAAAAGACGAAATGCACTTGTAAACTTATTCTAAAATAAGAAATTACTTTCAAAGATTGCATTTTTATTTTTTGTAAGCAAAACAAAAAACTCAAATAGGCTTTTCCAGAAATTGTCCGTCCCCTATCTATGGAAGTCATACAACCTTTACAATTTTTTCAAGGTCAAAAGATTATTTTTTTTCTTGAAAGTCTAGAATTCTATTTATTTGTCTATCTAACTTTTTTTTAAAACAGTAAAAAAAAATCTTTTATTATATTTTACATAGGTTTTCAAACCAAAAAATTACCTTGAAATTCCAGTATTTTCCCTAAGAGGGACAGTCTATTTCTAGAATAGCTCATTTAGGTTATATATTAGTAAAAATAAGCTCACTTGCATAAACTGAAATATACTTTACATATCTCCTGACATTTTTGAATTGGTATAAACATACATGTAGCTTTTTCTACATTAAATTTCTTTTTGGATGGGCTGCTTAGGAAGATGAGGTGTGCTTGTAATCGACACTTTTTGGTTTTGTTTGATAATCCACTGAATTCAGCATTTATTTTCATCGCTTGCTTATTACATGAAGACAAGCAGTTGTATAAAATAGAAAAGATACAGGGTGAATGTCAAGCAGACTGTACTACATCTTTATAAGCTGAAGAAAAAGTAAATCTAGATCTTGAATCCATCTGTAAAACGGTTTCTAAGAAGAAGATGTTAGCATGCATTTCCCATAGGGTCCTATGTTAAACTATGTTCCATGGTGGCGGCCATGTTGGATTTCAGATCGGCACCAAATTCACAAACTTTATGTAGGTCCATCATCTGATCATTCATGCATTATCTTGATTCAATCTGTAAAACGGTTTCTGAGAAGAAGATGTTTGTATGTATTTCCCATAGGCTCCTATATTAAACTATGTTCCACGGTGGCGGTCATCTTGGATTTCGGATCGGCAACAAAAACACAAACTTGGTAGAGGACCATCCTAGGATCATTCACACCATGTAACAAATCCATCGGCTGTGTAGTTTCTGACAAGAAGATTTTAAAAAATTTCAGCCAATCAGAACGCATTATTGGCCCTGGCGGCCATGTTGAAATTCCGATCGGCACCAATTTCACAAACTTGTTAGAGGTCCACCCATTGAAGATTCCGGCCAGGTTTGGGTTCATTTGGCCCAGTGGTTTAAGAGAAAATCATCCTCTTGTGGCATTAAAATAACAATACTTAGTAAGCACCTTGTATGAGACATCTACATTGTGTGTATGCCATATTTTGTTGTATTCAATGGTTCTCTTGAAGTTTAAAATGTGAAATGTTGATGGTAAGGTAAAGGATGTAAAGTATGAAAATAGTTCACATGACTCTTTGTTCAGTTGAGTTAAGAAGGAACCATTAAGATAACCTGAACATGAAAATCTGATAGAAATGTTGATGACATTGCTGTGAATCAACACCTTTATCTCACCTTTAGCAACTTCTGTTGGAGGCAAGACAATACACTGTTATAGAAGATTCCGGCATCGTTCCATGTTTTCATATAATCAATTGCAACAAAGTTGCCATAGTGAAAGGTAGGTATGACTCTCAGTGCATCAAATTCATTCTCATGTGTACATGTCAGTCGGACATGTTGTGTGACCTTGACCTCAGTTTTATAATTCAGCAACTAGATGCAATTTTTCAAGCTTTGGTTATGTTCTCAATTAATGTACATAATAGATCAATTTTATTGGAAGTAAAATTCATTATCAGATACAAAATAGCTCGTCATCATCTACTCATTCCAGCTGACTGGAAAAATTCTGTCAAAATGTGTCTACATTTAATTATATTGTTTGATTGTTAGATTTCATTCATGACATTAGCATCAATCATTATCAAAGACTGTACACTGACTTCAGGATGTATAAATACTTGTACTCGGTGTACATTATCTGTGATTGGATGCTTATCCTTTATTCAGTTTTTCAATTTTCACATGTAACTATTTTAAATATATCTTACTGAGCTAAAAAAAAACTTCTTAATATGTGAAACTGCTATTTGCAAGATTTAAGAACCTGTCTGTATGCCAATTAAGTGTATAATGTAGGTCAAATTGTTCCAAATATTTAATAGATAGAATTGTACTTTACCAGAGAACAGTTGTATTGGAATATCATTGAAATGACACAAAGATCCCTTAAGTGTGAATTATAGGTTATAGCAACCCAAATGTTACTGAAATGTATTGTTGTGATGTATAATTGATATTCTGTCTTTGGTATAAGAGAAACTGAACTTAACATAAATCTCAACTAAATTTGGACGAGCAAGGGTAAATCTATATGCCTCTTCCATATTCATGGTCCACGCATGAAATCATTATTAAACCATTCTGCTATCGAAGCATTAGCATGTGACACGAGGAAAACATTTTGCAGTTTAATCTCGACAGATTGAGGTGTAGTCCATGCTGTTCAACTCACATCGAAATCATCAACTACATAAAATCAGGCCAAAGACTTAATAGGTGTGTTTCCTGTAGCCCAACGAACACTTATTCTTAATGCATACTCTGAACTTTTTTCCCACTTTAGTACAAGCATTATTAGAGTCAGAATAAGTCTACTGTATACATTAGATAAAAATATAAAATATACATAGAAAATAACTGCCTAGCCATTTTTTCCCTCTTTTTATGAAATAGGAAACACACATATTTTTGTTTGGCCTCAGATTTAGTGGTTATTGGGAAATTTAAAGCTGGAAAATTGCCAATGAACACCAATTGATGGATGAACATGGATATGAATTTTATTATAATAATAATACATAACACATAAAAAGTCTTCAAAATTTTACTCTCTGTAAAATGTTTAAACAAGAAAAAAAAATAACAATAAAACTGGAAAGATCTCCTTATAAAAAGTTTTTAAATCACAATACTAACAAGTAAAACTAAAATTAAAAAAAAATACTCCTGAGGATTCTGTCCAAATAGACCTATTGCATTCTCTGCAGTCATTGTAAAACATATCAATATAATATGCATGTCATAAAAAATTATTCTGCATTAAATCATGAAATAAAAGTTTAAAGCTGAAATGTTTATTAACTTCACAATGGACTTTATACTGAAGATAAAAAACAAGAACATCATGGAAATGTAACTCTACTAATGACAAAGATGTCTCTTTAGTTATCTGGAATTATCTCCAAAATATAAAATAAAAAGAATGGTAATATAAGTTGCAATACTAGAATTTATAAACAATGAACTATTATTCCTCATAACATTGATATCAAATTAAACACCTAATGAACCTTCATATAACTCCTGATATCTAAATTTCAATAAGTAAAATTAAAGTGGCCAGTAACTCTTAAAAGGGAACAATGAGGTGATTTCAAACTGTCTGCAGCAAACCATACCAGGCTTCAATTTCCAAAATTTTTCCGAAAAGTATCAAAAAATGGTCTTAAATTGGTAAAATGACCACTGTGTCCAAAATGGACTGTTCTGACGATTAATCTAATAATAAATACAGGTATTGTAGACCGGCTCGTACAATTTGTGATATACTGAAAGTTTTCTGTTATCTGTGTAATATTCAAATTAAAACAGATTAATCGTATCTTTTATAAAATTTTAATTTCTTTTATCTTCCAAAATGTCCAAATATCTGTCAAATCTTTTCATCTTCTCTTAATGGTGTCTTTCCAAGATATCTTCATGCTTTTTTCTGTCTTCTTTCTGCTCTTCTTCATACTCAGTTAAAAAATCAATCATAGAAGGACTTTTCCTCTTTTCTCTACCAACAATCTTTTTTTTTCTTCTTTGGTGTAACAACATTAAATTCATTATCATCAGAACAATATTTTGATTGGTGCTTATTTTCACTGACTAACTTTTGGGCTTCCTTCTTATTGCTACTCGAAGTACTGCAATCAGAAGATTCTGAAGAATGTAAAGTAAAATCAGGTTTAGCAGATGGTTTGTTTCCAAATAGCTGGTTTAACTCAAGAGTAATATTTACAAGATTTAGGTGCCTCTCCTGTTTTTGTATTATGATAAATTGTCTCCATATAAGACCGCTTAAGTGATTTCCATTTGTTGCTGCACTGCTGACTAGTAACCCTGTTTCTCCATATCATTTGAAATACTGTTCCAAAGTGTTGTGTGAGTCTTGTTTTGTTTAAACAAATCATCTTTATTGATACGTAGAGAAATAAGAGCATCAGTTTCTTTTGTTGTCCATGTCTTTGGTGCCCTTTCTGTGAAATAAAACGTATACCGGTATTAAGAGTAATTATAAGTCTGATATTGTTATCTTTACTCCAAACTGTCTTGCAAGAGCAATGACATTAATATGGCCAGTAACTCTTGGAAGGGAACAATGAAGTGATTTCAAACTTGTCTGCAGCAAAGCATATAAGCCTTCAATACTCAAATTTATTCCAAAAATATCCAAATGTTCTAAAAAAAAAATTTTGTAATGAATTTCTTTTATTGGCAAAAACATCATATTTTACAATTAAATAATCATCTCATGTTTACATCAAATTATGTAAATACATAATATATACAGAAAGAGGATAGATAGATTCTTGTACTAATAGTTTACTCTAAATATTCATTCTTATGCTAATGGAGTGACAAGAACAACAAACAATACAAAAAACAAAATAAGTATCATTAAATCATAGCCATGGCAGTATGGGGAGGGAAACATTGAAGTAGTTGAACAAATATATAATGTTGTTATAAAATTGGTGCCCAGGGACTCCTGTTCTAAATTTGGTAAACACACCACTGTGTCCAAAATGGATTGTTCTGATAATGGATTGAATGATAAATACAAGTATTTTAGGCTTGCATAGTGTGCTATATACTGAAGGTCTTCCTCTGTTATCCTTGTTATGCTCAGATTCAGCACACAAAGTAAATGCAAGGATTTTAGGAATTCAGTGTGATTAACTTGATATCTTTCAAGTATTAGTTCACGTAGGTTTGTAGCATGACCCAGTTTTTCTAGTTGACTGTTAAATTCGGCCAATGAAGAAGCTATCAGATGGCCACTCAAATCAAGCTTTCTTAAATTTGAAAGGTTTAGTGTGCTTAAAATAATATGCAGCATAATGCTATTGATTTCAACAGAGTCATCAAAATGTACAAATTTCAATACTTTATTTCTAGTAATTATCTCTTTTAGGTAACTGTTCACGTGAATGACATTCTGTAGTAAATCATTGGCACTTATATAGGATAGTATTGTTGCCAATATCTCTTCTGGTAAATCCAGTAAATCTGAAGAAGAAAGATTTAATCACTTCAGTAAAGACTAGATTATATGCTTCAAAATGTGTTTTAATTAACATTGATTCTTTTTTGGATGCCGAGCGCAGCATGTGGATAAGGAAACAATGAACAAGTATTTATTATAAGCAAGCATGTACACAGTAATATACTGGACACATTAAAAATGCTTAACACAGTAATGTGTTGGATACAGTTAAATTTGATATAAAAAATAGAAAACAAAACCGCGGGTGCTCGGATGTTTTTGAAAAAAAAATTCTAATCCCCAATTCTGCTGAAAAATTTTTTGTTCAGGCCCTGGTATGAAAAAAAAATCTGTTTACATACCTCCTGCATTCCTTAGCAATGCAAAAACAGAAAAAAATAATTGAACTCCTGTGGTGCTAGAAAAAATTTATTTACTTTTGCGCTTGCCCAAAAAAATTTTCTCACTGATAATAACATCCCAGCCCTCCGAAAATAAAATGGTTGGTGCCTTACACAGATATTTTACAAGCCTACTTTAAAATGATTTTGAATTGTGGACCTTTTCCCTTGTTTGGGGTCCAGTGCCTACATATCTTGTGTTAAAATTTCAAATATAACATTTGGTCAATTATGTCTCCCCCCCCCACATTGGTGGGGAGACATATTGTTTTTGTCCTGTCGGTCTGTCCGGCACACAGTTTGTCAGCGCAAGTCCTCTGAAACTACTGAACAGAATTTCATGACACTTGGTAGGTAGTAAGGACATCATAAACAGTTGTGCATATCACCAGGAAATTTTGATCGCCTGAATTTTGTGGGAGTTATGTCCCTTTAAACATCGAAATTTCCCGAAATTTATTACTGAAGCAGCTTGTCAGCGCAAGTCCTCTGAAACTACTGAACAGAATTTCATGACACTTGGTAGGTAGTAAGGACACCATATGTAGTTGTGCATATCACCAGGAAATTTTGATCGCCTGAATTTTGTGGGAGTTATGCCCCTTTAAACATAGAAATTTCCCGAAATTTACTACTGAAGCAGCTTGTCAGCGCAAGTCCTCTGAAACTACTGAACAGAATTTCATGACACTTGGTAGGTAGTAAGGACACCATATGTAGTTGTGCATATCACCAGGAAATTTTGATCGCCTGAATTTTGTGGGAGTTATGCCCCTTCAAACATCAAAATTTCCCGAAATTTACTACTGAAGCAGCTTGTCAGCGCAACTCCTCTGAAACAAATGAACAGAATTTCATGAAACTTGGTAGGTAGTAAGGACATCATATGTAGTTGTGCATATTACCAGGAAATTGTGATCTCCTGAATTTTGTGGGAGTTATGCCCCTAAATTTACTACTGAAGCAGCTTGTCAGCGCAACTCCTCTGAAACTACTGAATAGAATTTCATGAAACTTTGTAGGTAGTAAGGAGATCATATGTAGTTGTGCATATTACCAGGAAATTTTGATCTCCTGAATTTTGTGGGAGTTATGCCCCTAAATTTACTACTGAAGCAGCTTGTCAGCGCAACTCCTCTGAAACTACTGAACAGAATTTCATGAAACTTGGTAGGTAGTAAGGACACCATATGTAGTTGTGCATATTACCAGGAAATGTTTATCCCCAAATTTTGTGTGAGTTATGCCCCTTTGAACTTAAAAATTTCCCGAAATATACTTCTGAAGCAGCTTGTCAGCACAACTCCTCTTAAACTACTGAACAGAATTTCATGAAACTTGGTAGGTAGTAAGGACACCATATGCAGTTTAAAAACAGATTTTTTTTAGCCGAGTTGCAGCGAACTTGCAGTCGGCTTATGTTTTGGCGGGCGGGCGTATGGATGTTAGCCTATCTTCGTTAACGCGATAGGGCTCTTAGTTTTTTGCCGATCAACATAATTTTTGGTAGGAGGCATTATTACACTATTATTTAGAGCGAGTTCGAAATTCAGATTAATCTATTGTTTTTTTCTTGTAAAATCATGGTTTTTTNTTTATAGAAAAAGTACATATTTTGAGAATTACACATTTCTCTGAAACTACAAAAGATAGAAACTTAATATTTGGTATGGGTGGAGATGTCAATGTGAAGTTGTGCATTCAACATTTTTTATCCCCGGGGCTCAGCCCCACCCCACTGGGGAATCTGTTTTAAAAAATGTGACCGAGATCCCCACCCTAAATCATATATATTTATGATCAGGATGACTAGGCAAATTGAATGCATTATAGCTCAGGCCACGGGGTCATACCCCACCCCCTACCCGAACTCAACTTTTTAATGGTTGAGATCCCCACCCCTAAACAATATATATTTAAGATCAGGGTGACTAGGCAAATTAAATGCCTTATAGCTCAGGCCCTGGGGGAGGGTTATACCCCACCCCTATCTGAAGTGAACTTTTTAATGGTCGAGATCCCCACCCTAAACCATATATATTTATGATCAGGATGACTAGGCAAATTAAATGCATTATAGCTCAGGCCCCGGGGTCATACCCCACCCCCACCTGACGTGAACTGTTTAATGGTTGAGATTCTCACCCCTAAACCATATATATTTATGATAAGGGTGACTAGGCAAATTAAATGTCTTATAGCTCAGGTCCCGGGGGTCATACCCCACCCCCCACCTGACGTGAACTGTTTAATGGTTGAGATTCTCACCCCTAAACCATATATATTTATGATCAGGGTGAATAGGCAAATTAAATGGCCCAAGATTTTGACTTGCAACTCGGCTGTTGCATCTCTGATGCTTTCTCGATATTTTTGTTATTCATTGAAGCTTAATTTTATTTGTTACCTAAATAGATTTTTCACCTTTGACTACAGTTTGTGGGACGGGGGGAGAGATCTGTTTTTGCGGGCAAAAACAAACTTTAATTAGAACTTGTTATCGTCTGGAAACAACTCTGTTTATAGACGGACGACACAGACGTACATGTCCAACTATAAAATGATACCATTTTTGCGCTCGTATATAAATGAAAATCATCTCCAAGCTATGAACGGATAATTAATCCCTTGTATACACGTCCTTTACCCCGTTTGCAACATTCCCGAATGTGACTTATCACTGGATTTGAGCAACACGGCGGGTGCCACATGTGGAACAGGAAATGCCTACCCTTCCGGAGCACCTGAGTTGACCCCCAGTTTTTTATGGGGTCCGTGATGCTCAATCTGCAGTTTCAGTGTTGTGTTTCGTTTTTTGTTGTTTGTCTATTCGTCTTTTTTCTTTTTCATTATATAAAGAAACTTTAAATGCATGTATGATATTTAGTGAAGTTGCCAAATGAAAGACATGAAAAATGATAATGCAAAGCAAACGACAATTGTCTTTATTTCCTAAATTTCGACCCTTAAAATTTACCTATGATTGTAGATCTACTTGCAGGCTTTTTCACTTCTGGTTCATGTACTGGTACTTCATTTTCCAGATATATATGATTGTAGATCTATTTGCAGGCAATGTTTGTACTTTTTTTTATTTATTTTTTATTTAAACCAAGGAGAAATTTACAAAACTTAATATTTAGATTTTCAGCCTCAAAATCTTTATTCTTTCCCTGTTTTCCTACTGTGAGGGTACCCCATATCTCACAACTATATAATGCATTGGTTTAACCATGTGATCAAACATATGTAATAATGTATTAACCGGTGGATCGAGATTTCACATCTTTATACAATTTAAATGAAGCCTTAATCGCCTTCTTATACAGCATATTTTTTGTTTCTTTGAAGGATCCTCCTGAACTCATTATAATTCCAAGATATTTACATTTATTAACACATTCAATATTATCTCCTCCTATCTTAAAATCTTCCTTAATAAAGTGCCCACATTTGTTGAAAATAATTACTTTGGTTTTGTGGGTATTAATTCTCAAACATATATATGTTTGTTCTTATTCAAGTGACTGTCAAATAAATTTCACATACCGGCAACGGTTAATTGATATTTTTGCAAATTAATTTTGAAAAACAAAAGGCTATGAAGTTTTGGATAGGTCTTAGGACAATGAAGGGCACAAATACCATATTTTACAAATGAAAACATTATTATTTTCCAAATTTTCAGACTAAGAGCATATGACAGAAATGCTGATTTCCGTGGTATTCCTGTTGTGATACCGGAACCATTATATCCACAGTGGCCAACATCTGGGTTCCAGCAACTAAGGTCTGAGCAGAAGATCATGCTTCCAAAAATTACAGAAGAACAAATAGAGGGGTATTTCCTATACCGGATGGCTGATGACAGAGAGGCCAGTGGAGATATTAAAGCCCTTGAAAAAGGAAAACACATGTTTGAGTCTCATAAAATCATAGCCTGCAGTTTCCACCAGAGTGGCCAGTACACATTTTTTAGTGGTATTGTTGGGGCAGCCATGAGACACAAGGTGGTTTATAGCCTCAGGGCACAAAATGAAATATTTATTCAATACAAATTGAGAAAAATTATGATAATGTTCAAGTTGGCAATTATAGATTGTACTTGTTTAAACATTAAGATGTCTGCAACATTTCATTTAACTTTGACTTACAATAAAATGTAGGACAGTTTGAATATTGTACATGTACATTATATAGCATACAAGATTTATAATGTCACAAGTAAATAAGAAATAAACCCATTATACATTTCTGATATTTAAGGATTTAATCAATTTTTTTGTTAGGTCATACGATATAACCTACTTTGGGATGGTTTACTTTGTGTTTCAAAGTAGGTCATCTCCAATCACATAAACAATAATTTCAAACAATCCTTATAATTAAACTTCTTCATCTTTTCATGTCTAGAATTGCCATAACAATCTTACAAAATTTATTTTGTGTTGGGGATTATTTGAATGGCAGTTGCGTATTAATACGTTATTGAAGTCACAATATCCAAAGTAGGTTATACAGTATAAACAATGTAACTCGACCAATAAAATTGCTTGTTAATTTCAAATTAAATTATATGCATTTGGCTAATCTTAATCATATTTCCGAAAAATTCATGTACACATGTCATTTTAACTGTGGATGCACATAACTTTTGTTTGCTTATAGGTAATATACAACTATAAAATAAAAATCAGCAGATCAGCTGGGGAACCAATGAACTCTCAATGTGAATGCCCAGCTGGAAAAGGACCTCATGGAACATGTAAGCATGTTGCTGCTGTGTTCATGATGTTGATGCACTTGATTAAGACAGGAAATGTTCAAGTGGTGAAGTGTTGCACTGAAAACCTCCAGACTTTTCACAAGCCAAAGGCTTTTTACAATGGTATGTACATGAATACATGTATGTCAAATTTATTCCTTAATCTATGTACTTTTTTAATGTGATTTTTGAAACTAAATGCTAAAACTTTGAATAGTTCTGTCAATCAGATGCAAAACCATGATAAACTATCATAGAACTATACACCCTATAGCTGTTTGCTTACTGTTATCCAAATTCAAAAACGCTATTCGTCTTAACAGCCAATCAAATAAGATCTCAGTTCCCAAACTGTATTACTATGGCCCTAGAAAGTTAAACGTGATCCTAACACAACTTAGATGTACAGCTTCTTTCCTCAACCATGATCTATACAAGGTTCATATTTTATCTAGCCCAGCGTGTAGCTGCGGTGCCCCCAAAGAAGATGCGAAACACTTCTTTTTTGTTTGTACCAAATATTCTGAAATAAGAAATGATCTGTTTCTGAGCATAAGCGATTTGTCTCAATCGATCAATATTTCCCTACTCACATCAGGAAGTGAAACCTTAAGTTATGCAGATAATTGCTTTATTTTTGATTCAGTTTTTCGATTCATTAAAAGGTCTAAACGATTTCTAATCGTTTAATATACTAACCAATCACAATCCAGCATCCAAACACACACACACCTACTTTTTCCTCATTTCTTTTTATTCGTTTACTATTTTCAGCTATGATAAAATTGTATTTTTCTTGTTTTCTTGTGCATTCTCAATATAATGTAATAATGACTGTATATATAGGAGAAGACTCCATAAGTTGGTAAAACTTGTGTCTGATCCTCTTTGTATCATTGATCAAATAAAATAATTATAAACTAACAAAAAAAAAACAAGGTCTGTCATAAAAATTATTGCCAAAGTTCTGGAAATGTCGATGAAATTTTTACCATGTGCCAATAGAAATCACTGAAGCATTAAATGTAGGTCACAGTGACTCACGTGATGCTGAACTGTGCTAAACTATACAAGATGCCTGTAGTGAATAAATATTGATATATTACCGTAGTTTTTTGAGAAATGAACCTATACGCAAAACTTAACCAAAGTAACTCAAGCATGAAATGTAGGTCATAGTGACCCAAGTGTTGCTGAACTGTGTGGTATTATACAAGACGCCTGTAGTGAATAAATATCATTGATATATTACCATAGGTTTATGAGAAATGGAGCTAAACGCAAAACTTATTTTAAGGGGAAAACCATTTGATTTTTTGGCTAGCACGAAAATTAAAAAAAATAATTCTATGCTCCTAATTTTGGAGACAAAAAAATCCAGGATTGGAAGTCAGGTGAAAAAGAAGTAAGGATTTGATTTAGAATAAGATTTACGGCCAAAACAATTTAGGATTAATGATCACTTTAAGGCCCGGTTGCCCCCCCCCCCCCCCATAAAAATCAAATGGTTGCTCCATAAATGGATAATGTTCTTAAAAGAAAATGGAACAACAAATTTAGAGATATATTTTTGCAGGATCACCTGTTAAGTCAGAGACAATTCCATCTAAAAGAAAGCATTTAGATAGCATTCTTGAAGATCCACGACCAGCAAAATTTCGTCATAATGAAGGGTATAATGACTATGTCAGAAATTCAGTTGTAAATTTCTGCTCAGCAACTTCAATGGATATATCCCTTAGATATATCTATTCAAAAGCCAGCATTCAACTTGCAGTCCAGGACCATGACTACCTTGAAAAGCCATTTTCCTATTATTGGATAGACAGTGCACTAGCAGTAAGTTTCAGATCAAATAAATAAATTTGCAGCAAATGTTTGAATTTGATTGGCTATAATTTTTTATCCATCATGACATAGATAAAAATGTTAACCGGAAGTCACATGTTGGGGTCTCAATTGGAATTTTTTTTAATTTCAATTCTTTTCAAGCAATTATTATCGCGGGTTACACAGTGTGTACCACATTTTTGAGCTTATTTCTTCATGAACCGAAAAAAAATTTGAGATCAATCATTAAATGGGTTTTATTCATATCTCTAACTGTGTATATAGTAGGTGATTTGATATTCAAATAAACAGAAGTTATCACAACAAACCATAAACAATTACCACTGACTGTCAATTAAATCTCAGACGCAAGAAGTTTAAAATCTGTAACGTGAGAGCGACCACGAGCATGTGTAATGCATTTAATCCAAATACCAGATATAGCTGTCAAATCTATCAAGCATGACGCACGTGGTACCAGAGAATTTCATTCATAACATAGCTGACCAACATAGGGGCGGATCCAACAAGCGACCACGTGCATTTTAATTTAAGTACCAGATACAGCTGTCCAATCTATCAATAATAAAGCAGGTGATACCAATAATACAATTTCATTCATAACGACAATGACAAACAGAATTAATACAAATACAAATACGGTAGTATACTTTGATTGGAAGACGGTAATTTATAAGAATAAGAATAAGAATAAGAAAACTTTATTTTGATTCGGCACATAATAAAACAGTACAACATAAGCTCTAAGGAGCTTTTTACCGAATATACATTAACAATAACACAACACAAGTCACATGCAAAGTTACAACATAAAATAAGCCAAGACATACTGGCAATAAAAACACAAAAAAAACAGAAAAAAAGAAGGAGGACTGTGTGTAGATCTGAACAAAAACCCACGTGGCAAGTGCCTCTTTGAACTCTTGTTCAAGATCCACACACAGTTGCTCCAACATAAAGCAGCAGTTAACAAAGAAGCAGCAGGTAAAAAAAAAATATAATAATACTGAATACTTAAATAAAACTGGCACCAACATAAACAGTAAAAGCAGCACTGTCTAACTAAAGAGCGAAGAAAAAACAATTTTACATACGCTTGCGGAAAATGTCGGACACAATTTATGTAACTCGAATAATACTGCGCCCTCTATCGGCATTATTCGGGTCACAATTTATGCTGCCAATGGAAACGTCAGTCACATTCATCGGCGCATGTGCTAATGAGATAATACGAAGAAATCATTCCGGTTTTTTTAACAAAGGGAAATTCATGTTAGAATGTTTAATAACTATCGAGCAGTATTTCAGCTATATTCACACATAAAATCAATAAACATATACAATTGTTGCCGTGAAATTTCAAATACAATACAGTTATCTCCATTCTAATGTAATCATGTGTAGGATAGACATACATACATCATATATGTATATTTCCATATTATTGACAAGATGACATAAAAGGTAATCAGCTAAAATAAAAAATAAATATTTCATGCTATTTCAACCGTGGAATTGGTGAAAATTACACCATTAAATCGACAATTGATGCCGTGAAATATTCAAATACAATTCAGTTATCTCCATTCAAATGTAATCATGTGCATTGCTACATTGTTGACAATATGACGTAAGCGGCAATCGTCTAAAATATCTCATGATTTCAACCGTGGCATCGATACCATGAAAATTACAGCACTGTCCAATCACAAACCAGGGATATTAAGCAACTACTTTAGAATGAACGATATTTGATCTATTTAGCAGTGGGTGAAATCCCGGCTAAATTCATAAATTTACCAGCCAATCGCTTTCTAGATCCAGTGCAATGACGTTACACATACACAAACATGGCAGATGAGAATGACAGCAGGTCTGTCAGCATGACAAACAAAATCCGTCTTTCCGACATTACAACTCAACAAAATTGTGGAAGACAAAGATGCAATGAGAGTTCCATCCGCACCAGTCATTTATAATTACGGAACAGTGACATTTAATTACTCGAAATGATTGTTAAAGATTCAAATATTTTTAAGTATCATTAAAATTGATTTTTATTATTCGTTAGTCCGTTAAAACATATACTTTAACCTAAATATCTATAAAAACAAGTTGTTCATGTTGATTTTTATTGAAGGATCTGGTATGAAACATGAGTTTTACATATAATAATAGTTGGTAAACCAAAGTGTCACAGAAGTTTTACAAATGAAACAGAACGCAACTATGAATTTGTACACACTGAATTAGTACAAGTGTTCCTTTCTATTAAATGAATCACTGGGTGCTTTTGAATTTGAAAAATAACAACAAACAATCCCTTAAATCGATCAAGGTACACACACACAAAATGTGTTAAATGTAATAAAATAATCACATCACTACATTTTGTGCAATATGATGTGTTATGGAACACTTGGTCCATATTGCTTTCCAGTTCCCCAAAACACATCATATCGCACTCAATGAAGTGCAATAATTGTTTAAAATCTTATCAAGAATATTACACTTCAGGACATGATACAATGTAAATTAAATACAAGATATCATCGACACGTTAATAGAGCATATATGAAAGGTTGTCAACATGTGCACTTCAGGACAAAAAACGGCCCACACAAATGCAAACCTTTTTGTGCTGTCCTATAAACTCAATAATTGTACACATTGTCCAGATAATTTAAAGTTTTAGGTAATTCTAAAGCGTTTGTGCAAATTGCGTTGCATTTACCAGACATCCCTTCCAATAGGTTCCACTCCAATAAACCTACTGTCTCTTACAAATGTTATGACAGAGGAATTGGTACTAAACAACTATGATCTCTTTTCAGGCTACACGGTGTATATTCATAGCAACTCCTTTCCGATTAAATCGGCGTTCTTGCCTCCTTTCCGAATCGGGAAACTCAACCTTTCGGAGCTATGTCCAGACAACATGCATTTCAAAATGATTTATATGAAAACAAAGGGTATGTAAGACTTTTCTGAGCAGTTCACGGAACATTTCAATCATCATAGTAACTCAAAATAGCTTGAAAAGGGTTAGTTGACCTATCTTCTGGACGAAATCTGTGACACTGTAAACGGTGAGGTGAGTGTGTCGTACATAAATCACTTTAATGTTCAAAATATGAGACAGACAATTAAATTAACAGCCTTATTTTGCAATCTGGTATCTTCCTTGTTATACATTTATATTTTATCGATTAATTTTTTCAGTAAATTTCCGAAAAATTGGTGATTTACAAAAATCAAAGAAACGCCTCTTTTCCGATCAGTCGAATATCACATCTATTCTGGAAACGATTCCTTTGAGAGTGCAAAGAAACTATTCCTTTCAGAAGGCGAATCGGTGATGTTTGAACAATATTATCATGATTGTGGAAACATGTAAAAGAACATGACAAAGTCAAGAAAAAAAGTCACACAATTAAGACAGAACAGACCCACAAAGAAAACTAAAATATTAATATGAAAATGAGAGCATCGGACGTGCCCAATGACATGTTTAAAAATGCTAAAAACACCAACTTAATAGGCATACAAAGACGTTAGGGGATATAATAATTTCACTGTAAAGACAGTAAACTCTATTTTCGATATAAATTGTTAGCCCCTCCGTTTATCTGTTGCGTTTAAGGGTAGAATGGTCACTGGGTTTTTCATGATTGATTTGTCTAATTTTATAATTGATTAAACATGAAGCGGAAGAAAAAAGGACTTTGGTTACGCCCTCCTAAAAGAGTGAAATTGTCAAAAGACCAGAATAAATCAATAGAATCAAGAGATTCAACAACAACAAATACACAAACGACAACTCCTATGAACCCCCAAATTATAGATTTTCAATTTACAATAGCCCATGGAGTAGTGCTAGAAAACGGAAAAGGCGGAAGCAGTTATTTTTTAGGTCAAGGGAAGAGCAGTTGGTAGATAAGATGAAATTACCCTGATAATTTCGTCTGTTTTGAAAACATTGGAAAAGGCTGGATTGAGAGATTTTGGTTGACTCTTGAAATTTCTATTTTTAGTAACAGCAGCCATCTTGAATGGAGGATGGGGCTGTTGGACACAATATTGAAAGGGACCCACCCAGGGACCATCCCTACCTGGTTTGGTTTAATTTGGTTCAGCAGTTTCAGAGGAGAAGATTTAAATGTGATCTTTTATCAAAATATGCCTAATTTGCATAATTGGTATAAATCGGCTGAAAGAAATATTTCACAGAAAAACTCGGAATATATGTTAAACTACTCTCTGCCATGTAGCTGCAGTTAAAATTGGAGCTCATTTTGACTTATACTAAAGCAGCAATGGACAATTAAAATTTCATCCCCCTTTTTTATTTTTAGCTTGGCGGCCATATTGGTTGGAAGTCGGGATCACCGGACACAATTTTGGAAGGGGGCCACCCAAGGACCATTCCACCAAAGTTTGGTTGCAATTGGCCCACTGGTTTCTGAGGAGAAGATTTAAATGTGAAAGTTTACGACGGACGCCAAGTGATGGCAAAAGCTCACATGGCCTTTGGCCAGGTGAGCTAAAAATGGTGCACTTGACTCGCAGTCGCAGGTGATAAAGTTTAACAGTTGCTTGCCCATGATGGTCGGTGGTTCTCTCCGGATACTCCGGCTTCATCCACCACTAAAACTGGTCGCCATGATATAGCTGAAATATTGTTGAAAGTGGCGTTAAAACACCAAACATCTTTTTTTTTAAATCCACACACTAAAATGCTGTAAAGTAAATCCATTAAATCGTATGCAAGTCGAACAATGAATGGTTATCTGAAAAGAGTCGTTTCCATGCTCTGAAAGGATGCGTTCTATACTTGTTTTACAATAATGGCACTTTTTGTACATGCAAACTTTGATATTTAGCCTATTATCTATTTCAATGGAACTGTTATTGTCTTAAAATTGTTGTGTAATTGGTTTTGATAGACATGTTACTCGACAAACATCACGTTTTTGAAATTTCCTTCTTGGTGTTGCGTAGATATGTAACAAATATTTTTTGTGCGCTGAAAATAAAATCATCATCACCCAGTAAGATCACGTAGGATCTTATTTCGATTTCTTGTATGTATATTGTGTTCCGTCATCTATGTTTTCAGTCACTAATTATAATTATGGCAATTAAAAGATAAACTGAAAAAACGTAGCACCGTCTGTTGTGAAAATAAATCAAAAGTCGGAATGGAAGCTTTTCCTGATTCGGAAAGGAGGCAAGAACGCCGATTTAATCGGAAAGGAGTCGTTATGAATATACACCATGAGGGTACTGAGCAACAATTGTTAAAAAGAACTGATAGTTAATAGCCCTTTGTAATTAACAACAATTGTTAAAAAGAACTGATAGTTAATAGCCCTTTGTAATTAACAACACATGTTAAAGAAAACTGATAGTTGATAGCCCTTTGTAATTAACAACACATGTTAAAGAAAACTGATAGTTGATAGCCCTTTGTAATTAACAACAAATGTTAAAGAGAACTGATAGNAATTAAAAGATAAACTGAAAAAACGTAGCACCGTCTGTTGTGAAAATAAATCAAAAGTCGGAATGGAAGCGTTTCCTGATTCGGAAAGGAGGCAAGAACGCCGATTTAATCGGAAAGGAGTCGTTATGAATATACACCGCGAGGGTACTGAGCAACAAATGTTAAAAAGAACTGATAGTTAATAGCCCTGTGTAATTAACAACAAATGTTAAAGAGAACTGATAGTTGATAGCCCTGTGTAATTAACAACAAATGTTAAAGAGAACTGATAGTTGATAGCCCTTTGTAATTAACAACAAATGTTAAAGAGAACTGATAGTTGATAGCCCTTTGTAATTAACAACAAATGTTAAAGAGAACTGATAGTTGATAGCCCTTTGTAATTAACAACAACAGAAATTGAATAAATAAACAAACAAAAAGTTTAAAAAAAAAAAAGAAGAAAAAGAAGGATAACCCTTTACATTTGTTTTAACCAAAACAACAATTTGTTTACAACTCGCCATTACGGGTCTCGTTCTACCTTGGATTTGATGTAGTATCAACCAAGAAGGCCCTTTCCCAAGGATAGTGAAATTAAGATAAATAATTTAATAATTGTTCCATTAAAGGCCAATATCCTTAGGAATTATTTGGAAAATACTAATCAAGAAAAGCAAACATGCACCTCTTTGTATTTTCTTTCACACTGAGTGTCGTTGTTGAATATATTGTTGATTTAAAGTGAGCCGTTGGTCATATACATTCACGTGTAGAACAGGATTACACATGATAAACCATATAGGTACATAAAAGTAATTCCGCCAACATTATTCGCGATCTCATTGAGCGGTCTAACACCCAAACCTGAACCTGGAATTCAATCGGCGTTCATGTCGTAGGTTTGTTTTGGATTCAGTAGCTTATGGTGATAGATGGCTGTTCGTTTTGTTTATATTGTGAAGCTGTTTATTCAAAATCGGATCTTTGCCTAATGATGAAGATGTTGCCTTAGAATACATTGTTTAAAAATTACAACTACTAATATTTGTTAACTGTAGTCCAGTCACATTAATTTCAAGCATATAGTGTGAAAAACAATCTCACCGTTTCCAAGTATATATATTCATTTTCAATACAACAATGAACGTTTTTTTGCGATATATGTTTGACTCAAATTCGGAAATATAGCTGTCCAATGCTTTGATAAGATGTGGTGTGCCGCTGTTAGTTTATTTGTAATCTTATCTTGTTGTGATATCGGTCATACTGATGGCAATTTTAACAAGACGGCTTTACTGGTATCTTTCTAAACGATCCACATCTACGAGAAGGAAAAAGTTCACATGTAATAATTATTAGTTGAACGTGAAGATTACGGCTCATTAGCAGACTTCTTCTTTAACGAAATCAAAGTAAATGAGATGAAGAACAGAGCTAAGACACTCTTACTTAACGTTTGAGTTTTTACTTCATGAACACTAGAGTAACACGGCGGGTGCCACTAGTGAAGAAGGAACTGCTTACCCTTCCGGAGCATCTGAGTTCACCTCCGGTTTTTAGTGGAGTTTAATTTTGTAGATCATTGTTTGTCCTTTTGGTATTTTTCTTTTGACCATTGTGTTGTCTGTTCTTCGATGTATATATTCTGATTACCCTTTTGGTTTCTTCAAACTCTTCGTGTATTTCCCGTATGAAGTCGTTTTGCTATATTTCTATATTGACACAAGGTCCATCATGTACTGCTACAATTCAAATTGCTGTAACAAGATATCAACAATAAATATTTTATTCCTTAATTTTTAGACATCTGTTCTGTTATCCATGGTACAGCTATGAAAACATTTGCATATACTCCAGGTTGTTTAGGTTCTGTGAAAGAAAAAAAAACAATATTTTAACAATTTGTGTTCTATTTATTCAAGATATTTGTGTCGATTCAAATCCATTAGATCAGGTTTATTTGTTATCAAAAGAAGGTTCCAAGGAAAATTCTTAGTGTTAGTTCACTAAATCAGCAGTCCGCAATAGACATGTCGGACAAGTTATATCTTGATTCCGAGCCAACCTGTCTTTGTTCTGTCTCCTAAATGATGCGTGCTTAGCGGAGAAGCAACACATACCAATTTTAGAGTATTTGGTTTGACACGATTAGGATAGTAGTGGTAGGTGGCATAGCAACTGTATGCAGTAATATCTATTTTGAAACCTTGCCGAATATATACTAAAACAATATAAATAAGTGTTCATTATTACCGAAGACAAGTAAAATAGTTCTGTTTAACAGTTATGTATTGCTTGGCGATTGAAACATTTGTATTAACAATGATAATTAAAACATGAGTCAATTATGGTACACATGGCTTTATGATAAAACAACAATACTTACGAGCACAGTCGTTACCCCACGACACTATTCCTTGTAAATAATACACATCATCAATTTTACACATAAGTGGTCCACCACTATCACCCTTTCAAAAGAAAATAATTGTCAAATTAATGTATTTAATTTTAAATATGTTATTTGTGTTTTTTTACGTATACCGGTGTCCAATACAATTTCTATATAAGATGATGTTTGGAACGTTTAACAGTGACACACACGACGGGTGTCACTAGTGGAGCATCTGAGTTCACCATTTATTAAGTGAGGTTCATAGTACTCGATCTGCAGTTTTCTATGTAGTATTTTGTAGATCATTGTTTGTTCATTTGTACTTTTTTGCCATTGTTTGTCCTTAGATCTACGGCTTCTGAATACCCCCTTTTGGTATCTTAGATCTACGGCTTCGGAATACCCCTTTGATATCTTAGATCTACGGCTTCTGAATACCCCCATTTGGTATCTTAGATCTACGGCTTCTGAATACCCCCATTTGGTATCTTAGATCTACGGCTTCTGAATACTCCCATTTGGTATCTTAGATCTACGGCTTCTGAATACCCCCATTTGGTATCTTAGATCTACGGCTTCTGAATACCCCCATTTGGTATCTTAGATCTACGGCTTCTGAATACCCCCTTTTGGTATCTTAGATCTACGGCTTCTGAATACCCCCCTCCTTTGGTATCTTCCAACTTTTCTGATCGAATCTTCGGTGATAATTTTATTCATACATAATTAATTGGTTGGCTGGTTGTTGTTTAGCGTCAAGTATGAAGTTTTACAGTCATCTTCATGACGTGAGCATCTTTCCATACAATAGTACATTGCGCATAGCGACTGAGAAGATTCGTCTTTTAATTGGTTGAGAGATAATAGTTTGTTTGTCCTTTTGTCTTTTGGCCATCGTGTCGTCTGTCCTTCGATTTACGGATTATGATACCTCTTTGGTATCTTTGAACTCTTCTTGACCAACTTTATTTTTTGCCCATACACAAATTTATGTAGCAGAGTGTTTGAAACAGACATGGAACTAATTGCCAGTCGACATGGACGGGATGATTTACTTGTGTCGTTGACTATCATTTACAAATGTACTGCTTCTTATTGGATCCCTTACCGTTGTGATGATGTCATTCGATTAAAACTACCTACATGTAAACCTCAGAAGATTCCACGCTTTGGACAATTGAATTACATTTGCTTGCAGCGTACGAAATATTAATGACAGTGATGTCTTGAAACAATATTCTGTTCAACGAATAGTGACGACAACGAAATTCCCAACGTTTACAGTCCAAAGGAGATCATTGATTGTAGTCGGTTGAAATACACTACATGACCATGGTCAATGATATTACTCAATATAACTACAATTTTCTATTTTGAACTGTCTACCATCGCCGGGGATTTTATGATTATTTTAATTACAGATTCACAGAGACTTTAAAAACGGAAATAAAACGTAATATACCTGGCATGCATCATTTTTTCCTTCTTCCCATCCGGAACAAATCATGTAAGGCGTTATTAGTCCAACTAAACCTTCAGTGCGATTGCATACCTCCCTATCTACTATTGGCATCAGTGTTTGCTTCAGCACATTATTATTTCCAGTTCCTGAGTAAAATAATTTGTATAAAGTGATGACAATGACACGTGAAATAAAACCTTGATGTTTTGTGTAATCTCATTTCCATTCATCAGTTTCCTACTTGTATCTTAACATAACGTATCTCAGCATGATATTTGTTGATTTTTTTTATTTGATTGTTGGTGTTTTAACGCCACTTTCAACAATATTTCAGCTATATCATGGCGACCAGCTTTAGAGGTGGAGGAAGCCGGAGTACCCGGAGAGAACCACCGACCATGGGCAAGCAACTGGTAAACTTTATCACTTGCGGCTGCGAGTAGAATGCACCCTTTTTGTAATTTACAAAGCCGGGCGCGAACCGACGCCGTATTGGTGATAGGCCTGTATGAGTTGTTAGATCCAGCGACCTAACTCATTGAGTCACCCGGGCCCTCAAATGAAATAGGTCAGTGTTAATCAACGAAGTATTTACAGAAAAACAAACAATATTAAATCACTTGTGAGTAAAATAAAGAGTAAATATATTATTGTTATTTATTTATTCATGATATTGGAAAAACTTGAACATATGTATGTAATACAAATATTGGTCAGGGATAGCTATCCATGACCACTATTTGTACATTGATTATCAAAAATTTACATTTAATTTCCAGCTTTGGACATCCATTGTCTTTGTACAATAGGTTTAAATCATGAGTAACCATATGGTCCCAAAACCTGTATCACTCACCAATTAGTAGTCTGATTAACTGGTGAATATTTTTGTGGTTTCTTAGAAAACAATGCTTTATCCATTTTTACTTTTCTTAAAATAAGTACTGTGGTGAAAACCATCTTGATGTCCATTTCTAATAGAAAAAAAAAATATCAAAATTCGAAATCGATCCTTTTGTTAAAACTAAGTCCTGTGTTGGTGGTCATCATTCATTTCCGATCCACATTAAAACAAGTTTGCAAAGGAACTATCCAATGAACATTCGCGTTCAGTTGGCTTCAATTATGTCTGTAGTTCATAAGTAAAGACAATGAAATGTTGAACGGCTGAGCAATTTGATTACATATTAAATGTCAAATACCCTAGTTACAAGTAAAGGAATATATTCAATCACAGTTTATATGTGGGTAACTGCGTAAATGTCTGTCATTACAATATATATACAATACTTGTGGACTGTCGAAGCATATAGGTAATATGTGTATGAGGCTTAGAAACGGGGGAAAAGGCGAGGCTTTGCCGAGTCTTTTCCCGCCGAATACACAGTGCACATGTATTGTATTTATCCTGCAATTTTAAATCGTAAATAAACGTTTACTATAGGATTAAACACTGTTTTTTTTGGAAATTATCTATGTATAAACTCCAACTCCGGCAGCTCACTCACAAACTGAACATAACCAACATGACGTCATTGACGTCATATGAAGACTTCCAGTTTGAAACGTAAAGATTAGACGTTATTTGGCTTCGTGTACGCTTCAAGTTTGATACAATTTAACTAAATTAAGTTTTCAAGGTTAGGTTTTTTAATTATTTTTGTGTATTGTTGTAAATATGACGTGTAGGATTTCACATTTTCAAGATGGCAGATACATTTGTATGTTCTATTTATAACTGACCAATATAAAAAAAAATATTGGGCAGACTATATTGGTCGGTAAATGCTGTCATTGCAGGATAAATAAACATGTACTCACCCCGTGTGTTACCCCATCCTACAACTACACAGAAGTCATCAACATTTGGTTCTCTAGTTGGCAGACATATTGGTGACACGTATGTATTAATATCCAATGGTTTATCAAACTTCACTAAAGTTAAGTCTTTGTCCCGAATGTTGCTAGATGGATTCGGAAACCGGATAATCTTGCTGATATTACGAACTTGATTATTTGCTTCTATTCCCTCTTTGTTGTGACGTCCGGCTATTGCTTGCCATTTAGCAGCATCATCAACGCTGAAAATTATAGTCATTGAGTTATTAGCAAATAAGTTGCTAAACCATTTGCAGACAAATATTGTTAAATTTGAAGGTACAATTTTTAATTCTGGAATATAATTTCGCGTAAAGCTATTAATCCCCGTGGGTTTGGCATGGTGAGTAGCAAAAATGGCCGCAATTCTCCTTTAATCTGTCATTGATTCTGGGTAGAGAGCAATTTGAATCTACCAAACCTTTTACCGTACATATTGTTGTCCTGGTAGAGCATTATTTCCACTCGGGAACATTATCATGATTCCAAACCTGCCAGTCTTTGCTCTTACTCCTTAAAGTTGCGTGCTTAACGGAGAAGCAACCAATACAAATTTTATATTCTCTGGGGCTCGAACCCACGATCTACCACACTCGGGGAAAGAACGCTGACTATTATACAACGGATGCGCTTGCGCTTCAATATAACAAGTGATAAAGTTTACCAGTTGCTTGCCCATGGTCAGTGGTTCTCTCCGGCTTTCTCCACCACTAAAACTGGTGGTCATGATATAGCTGAAATATTGTTGAAAGTGGCGTCAAAATCAATATAACAAAATATAAAATACGTACACCTAAAAAAAAACCAAACAATTATATTATCTCTTACAAATAAATATTTACAGATAAATTAAACTATACCGTCAACCACGACTTAAAAACGACTAACCTGCACGCACGCATAATCAATTAAGAAATGATTCATGGCAGCCGTAGATTTGTGCTCATTAAACCATGGGTTGGGCATTTATACTCGACTATTTTTTCGATTATAAAATACGAATATAAATGCCCAACCCATGATTAAATGTACATAAATCTACGGCTACCATGAATTGTTTCTTTTCTAATATCACAAATACGGTAATTTTTATTACCCTAGGCCACCTTAGAATCCGCCACACGACTGTTCCGTTTAGCCCCTTCACATATGATGACGGAATCAGCGCAATTTGAGCATATATATTGAATCAAACTCCTATTGTACGAGTAATAATATATTCAAATATTTATTTCAATTACATTTAATGACACAAAACAGATTTAATAAGTGCCCCCTCGTAATAAAATTTCACGTGGGAGGTGGCCGGAACATCCGTCGAGGAAGACCCCAGATGAGTGCGTTTTCATCGCATATTTGTGTATACATGTAAACAAAGTAATATAATGTGTAGTTGTGTATGACCTGACGAAAACGGCATTGTAGGCTTTTATTCATTACAGAAACTTTTTAAATTATGTTTTTTTTTTTGTTTCCAATCGATAATTTGAGTGCGCAGGTGCTAAAGGTAGATGTATACTGGTTGACGATATAGAGACCGTCATATTAGAAATGGCCTTCAGTCATACACGCAACACACACACACTGAAAATAGGCTCAACTTACTAAAGGAAACAATGGGAGGCTGTGAGCGCAAACGATGGTGAAAGAAGAGCTGCTCCACATTCATGATAGAAAAGGCCGTCCTCACCATTACGTAACTGTACTGTCCAGGGCCAAGAATGAGGAGGAATAACTGGACATCCTCCAACTATTCTGAAGAATGGATCAGGACAATCGGGTCTTTGAAGTAATGGCTTGATCGATTGAACACCACACTTAGTATCAGTTGGACCTGGAAAAGAAGACAGATGTAATGGTTTCTGAATAAACAAAGGACCATGCATTATCTTGTTGTGCCTGTCTCACGCAAAGACGTTTATTTCCAATGTCAAATGTCATGGTCTTTTATTTTGTTAAGTAAGTGAAGGTGGGACCAGGTGATTGTTCGTTTGATGATATTGGTGGAATTGTTGACCATCACTGTTTAAACTTTCTTTTCATAATTATCCTATCTAATCTAACAATAACGATCGACAAATCTTTTCCCCTTAAGTTGCTTAACACTACAATTATATCGTGGTGATCAATTCACAATTGTGTTGCTGGTGGATATCAGAGTACCCAGAAAACCAGCGACTTCCCGCAAGTAACTGACAAACTTTACATATAGGACGACCCACACACACAATTTAGTGGTGATATTGTTGATAAAGTTATTCCTTATATTTAATTTTGAACAATGTATGTATTGACAAACAATGCGATTAGGTCTTCATAAAGAGATGTTAGCAAGAAGTATTAAATAATAATAATTATTGTGCTACAATCTTATATCAAATAGTCAGATAGAAAAAAAAAGAGAAAATGATAAGAAAAACTTGATTTGTTATTGTCTTCCGATAGCTATATATGTGAACGATCATATATTTAAAATTGCATATCTGTTTTTAGGAACTAGTATAATACATATGACAACTTTTTCGGCACGATGAATATATTATGTATAAAGTTAAAGATTAGCACTCTTAAGTTGCTCACACAGTACCAGTAGGACACTCACATGTGGAAAACAATTTCATGACCCATCACAGAGGCATGTTTTGAGCACTTAAAAAAACTTATTCTAAAATAGTACATTGTGTATATAAACTATTATCTTTTCAACAAAGAGGCAATTTTACTTGAGAAATAAAGAAAAAACATGTCTGTAGTTGTCAAAACATGTAGGTAATACTTACAACCCACTTCATCACTGCCGTCTTTACAATTGTTCTTTTTATTGCATACTAATGTGTTGGAGATACATTTTTTACTTGTTTTACATTGAAACTGGTTGGCTCTGCACGCACCTGTTGAAAAACAATTAAAATCATTACAAAATATATACGATCATCATAATGCTCCCAATGTTATAAAATGTTATGTTGCCACAATCCGTTCCATTATGGGCGTTTACTGTGGCTGTGTTTGATGAAACGAATAATCGACGCGTCCTTATTGTGGTCAGTTAATGTGTGTTTACTGATTGAAATACTCCACACTTCTGGCATATATAATCTTGCTAGAAGTGGTCGTTGATAGCCTTTTGCGAGGCAAACATGTTCCGCTTTTCATAATGTCCTCCTTTGACTTCGAGCCCATAAGGCGTTTCATGTTTACCCTAACTACATGTTTGTTTATTGAATCTACATGTGAGATATCTGGATTTCCAACGTCTTTATTTTTGTTATGTTCAACGAGTTGAAGCCCAGTAATCGCATTGTTTTATATATAGGTGGAATTAGTGATCGTCACTGTTTAAACTTAGTCTTAGATGTAACGAAGTTATATGAAATTCATTTGAGTCATACTTTTTGTCTATGGGAACAACACATTGTACTCTCATTTTCCCTCTCGAGGGACCCAAGGTTATAGAATTAGAATCCGGTTTGACCGCTAGTGTATAACTCATCTGAAAGGGTCCCCATAGGTTGTGCAGGACGAATCAAATGCACCATTCGCCATCTGGACGGGTCGTAAACGAGCAAGTGCCTATTAGAAAATGCTTACTTTTGAGACGAAGACAAACAATGACAAATAAATGTATATAGTTCTATAAGACATGTATGTATAACTTACATCCTTCTTCATCACTGCCGTCTTTACAATTTTTCTTATTATTGCATACTAATTTTTTGGAGATACATTTTTTACTTGTTTTACATTGAAACTGGTTGGCTCTGCACCCACCTGTTGAAATAAATATACCAATAAATATACAATTCTCAGAATCACTGGATGTTATGAAAACAGTCTTCACCTACTACAAGCCGTATCATAGGGGAAGTTTGCTTGCTCTGTGCGGAATGAATCCAATAATTAACTTGTTCTGAGGACAATGCATGTTTGCTATTTGAAGAATTCCACACTCCTTGTATATTAACGAAACCTGTTGAGTAGTTGTCGTTGATAGCCTTTCTCTAGGCAAACATGTTGTTTTTTGTAATCTCTCCATTTGACCTACTAAATGAGTTCATAAAGCGTTCCATATTTACCCTCTTTGCTATATGTTTATCAATTCTATATAGCTGAAATACTCCTCGATGGTCATTAAACAACAAGCCAAAACTATATATATATATATCTATGAAGTATATGTTTTAGACTTAAGCGCGATGACCGAACGAAATAAAGTAAAATATAAAACAACATGTATCTACATTAATCACACCTTTATGTTTATTGGAACAGCACCTTGTAATCTTATTTATACTCTCCACCCCAAAGGGGGCTCTAATGGATATTTGATCCAAAATCTGTGAGAATGATTTATACCAACAAGACGGTGAATCTAGTATTAAGCCTTTAGTACTCCATGTATATTTGTAAACTGTGATGTCAAAAGTGCATCCGGTAAATCTCAAGACTGACTAATACGCATTTTCAGTGTTACACAACAAAATATATGTAGATGAACTTGCGTATATAATTTTCAATGAGAAATGTTAATTAGATGATTTGCAAAGTAAGATATATACAATTGTTGATTTCTGAGATTCTCTATGTAATTTAATGTACATTTAACGATTCCTAAGATTCTCTATGTAATTTAATGTACATTTAACGATACCTAAGATTCTCTATGTAATTTAATGTACATTTAACGATTCTAAGACTCTCTGTAATTTAAGGTACATTTAACGATTCAGAAGATTCTCTATGTAATTTAATGTACATTTAACGATTCCTAGGAGTCTCTATGTAAATTAATGTACATTTAGCGATTTCTAAGACTCTGTAATTTAATGTACATTTAACGATCCCGAAGATTCTCTGTAATTTAATGTACATTTAACGATTCATAAGATTCTCTATGTAATTTAATGTCCATTTAACTTGCAGTTAGCTTCATCACTTCCATCTCTACAGTTTCTCTTGTTATCACATCTTTTTCTCTTAGGGATGCACCTAAGATTACTCACACACTGAAAGTGTTGTTTTGTACAAGCTGTAAAAAAGAAAATGAACACAATGTTATTTCAATTTCTGTCGAGTGGTTATTCTTAAAAAAAATAAATGAATAAAAAAATCTACTAATTAGATTTTGTTTTATACTAAATTGAGCACCTGAGTTCATCGCCGGTTTTCAGTGGGCTTAAGGGTTGCTCAATATTAGTTTTCTGTGAAATATTTTGTAGATCGTTGTTTGTTCTTTTGGCAATTATGTTGTCTGTCCGTCGATTTACGTCTTCTGATTACCCCTTTGGTATCTTAAAACCTTTCTAGATACGAATATAGCTATCATTAGTTTGTATTACATTTATATGGTAGATACTCCAGCCAAAAAACAAAATTAACCAACAGACAATACCTTCCTATATATAGCTAGCTAGTAGTCAGTTAACTACGAGCATTCATTGATTTGTACATGTTTACATTGTCATTCATTTTTGTGATAGTCTGTAGTTTTTTGGGAGTGAAGGAGAATCTGGGCAGGTATTTTTATCGTTTGTTTATACGTATTGACGTTGGCTTAAATAATTTTCAATATGTACAATCAAAATATATTACGAAACAGAAAACGGAGATAACAGCAAAGTTGATTAAATAATTGATTTATTTTGCACATATATAAGGCAGAATATATCTTGTGAAAATCAAGTTTGATGTAATAGCTAAAAAAAAAAACACTATCGACTAAGAAAGCCAATTTTAAAAAGAAAACTAATTTAGCAAATGTATCGTTTTCAATGTAAGTTGAAGATATCCCGATTGAAATACCATTTCTAAATGTTGCGTTCTGAAAGGGGTTAGTTTGAATCAGATCGTGTTTATTGCAAGGACCAAGAAATATTCCGTATTTACTTATGGCGATAAAAAGCAGATTAAATTCAAAGATGAAATTACTCAAATTAGCCCCATTGAGTTTATAGAATATACACTGCCAAATGACAATTCAAAATATTTTACCAGATAAAATAAAAGTTGATAATATATATCGACAGAATTTAGTCAACAAGCAAAGCAAAGAATGAACATTCAACAGATACTAGATTATGAATCTAAAAGAGACTATTGACAAATGGAATGTCAGTCCTGGATAATTAACAACGTTTCAAGGACAGACAACGATCTGTTAAGCATTGCACAGAAAACTAAAGATCGAGGAACACGAACACTACTAATAATCGGGGTTGAACTTTGGTGCTCCGGAAGGGTAAGCAGTTCCTGCTCCGCTAGTGTCACCCGTCGTGTTACTCTTGTTACACACCCGGTGATAAGTCATGAATGAGGAAAGGACCGGATAGTGATTATGACAAACGGAACATAACAAACGATCTTTAAAATAAGGAAATAAATAAAAATAATGTATGACGTGGGATGTAAACCACAAGTTAAATTGATAAGAACAAGTTGGTATCACATGTATGGAACGGAATAACGATTAATTTATGTAATATGTTTTGGAATGACATGTATCACATTGACTGAAGTAATGGGAAAATAGTGTAAATAAAATGAAAAACAATAATGACAATTAATGTGTTGTGTATCGTTTGTCCCGGAATAAAGAGTTTTTACCACCTTGTAATAAAACGCTTGGATGGCTAGATTTCTTTAATTTAATTTCTTTAATAAGTTGTAGGAGATGATGAGAATAGTTTCATTATATTTAATTGCTTAACGCCACTTTCAACAATATTTCAGTTATATCGCGGCGATTAGTTTTATTGGGGCAGGTAACTGGAGAAAACCACCGACCTGCTGGAAGTCAGTGACAAAATTTATTCTATTTAACTCACCATTGTAGTGGTGATAGTCACTGATTGCATAGGTAGTTGTAAATCCAACTACCAAACTATTACGGCGGCCCGAGAAATTGGGTATCACACATTATACACAGATGCATACAGCACGAGAAATAAAATAGGGCCATTATTGATAGGGAAACACCACTCAACTTTGAAGTAACAACTTGATGTCAATAAAATCTCCGAGACAAATACGGTGACTACCTGAGACGGATTGACGTATTTTTACCCTTTTATCTCTAGTGAATGAATGATAGCTTTATAGCAGGTAAAACTAACCTGTATATTATGACGTCGTTTCAAATTTCCCAGAATTAGAATTAACTAGAAAATACTACTTACCGTTAACACATTTGTAATTGACTCTTAAATAAGCTGACTTCCCTTTACATAGGTCCTTGTATAATCTGTTGGAAGCACGTACTATACACCTCTTTTTATTATTGCACATTTTTCTGACTATGTTGAGAGCATTATTTTTCTTTCCACACATGGTTTTGTCAGCATTGTCGTCTTTACATGTTCGAGTATTTGTTCTTCCGTAGAATCCATCCGTCATTCGTATGACTTTGTTTTTCTGAGTACACTGAACTAGGTATGTATCACCCTGACATATTGTTTTCTGACGTCCTATAAAATCAATTAGAAAATAATAATTAACAGTAACATATGAATGTATATACAATAAAACCTGTATGTAAAGGCCACTCAAGGAAACCTGAAAACGTGGTCTTTATGATCAGTTGCCCTTTATATACAGGTTAAAATTATCTGCACTATTCATTAATGGGGAAATGGAGTCTGCCCTTTATAGACAGTGATTTGTGAATAAGGGTAATAACAAAATTACCGAACTCCGAACAATCTTCCAAAGGGAAAGTCAAAACTCATAAGTATATAAACAGACAAAATCAGTAATGGCCATGACTTGGTACAGCCATTTCCAAAGAAATTGTGGGTTGAATCAGATTCAATATAGAGGTGTACTTTAAGGCAGTCTTGACTGTATTTGTAAAATGACAAGATGAATCATTATATGATGCTTTGGTAATGTTTTCTTTTTACGTTCTACAGTTTGCTCGGCACTGATATGGTTTATTAGATATATTTATTATTGAAAGTAATGCATTTTGTACTTAAAAAATAATGCAATTATTATTAAAACTAAGGCTCTCTTCCCTCGGGCATAGGTATACAGCATATTTTGGTTTTTCTTTTAGACCCTTTGTTTTTTACCTCTACAGATTTTTAAATTAATTAACTCGAATATTTTGACTCGGAGCTTGCGTACCCGGTGAACCCCAATAACGCATCGTTCGTACTAAATTAGATATCTACTTTTTTGTTTTAAATAATACAACCTCCTTATAGTTATTATGCTTTTCTGTAATAATAATTCATTATGACTTTTATTGGGTTTGTGTTGCTCAATCGTTCTTCCGAATACCACTTTCGTATTTTCGAATTTTCTTATCTAACAATTGACAGCTGAAATCATTTAATCTCATTAACATCGAACTACGAATACCTGGAATCTAATGATTTCAATCAGAATTGCATGAAGAGTTTGAAGATAACAAAAATCAGAATCCGTATATCGAAGAAGAACAGACAATACAATGGCCAAAAGAAAAAGTACAAAAGGACCAACAACGAAAATATGCCATTAAAATACAAATAAATGCATCTTTATCATGATTTATCTGCATCAGTTTGTCATTTGGCTTCTCTTACCTTGAATGCGGTCGTACAAATTGAAAAATATGAACGTCAACAATAGTGGAACCAAACTGTACCGTCCCATCTCATGTACCCTGTAATAGAGTTACGACCCTTAATGTTTTGTGTAAACAAAAATCCACCGAATTGATACCAATGCAAGATGTGGAACTAATAAAAAAAAGATCTGTCACCCAAAGTCCGGGTTGAGAACGAAATTCCCCCGGCAAGATGAACATATCCTGCTTCTTGTTATATTTGGGAGGTCAAGGTATCAAAATAATAAAAATGAAAAAATGATGTAATGCAGTATCTAGCCAAACAAAAGTTGATTTACTTAAAATTTTCAAGGCTAATGTTTTATTAAGAACGATGCTCACACANTTCATTAATGTGCATGCTCTTTCTCATATGTATATGTGTTATATTTATTATGTAATTCCAAGGAGAAGACTTCATAAGTTGGTAAAACTTGTGTCTTATCCTTTTTGTCTCTATGAGCAAATACAATTGTTATAAACTAAATCTAATGATTTCAATCAGAATTGCATGAAGAGTTTGAAGATACCAAAAATCAGAATCCGTATATCGAAGAAGAACAGACAATACAATGGCCAAAAGAAAAAGTACAAAAGGACCAACAACGAAAATATGTCATTAAAATATAAATAAATGCATCTTTATCATGATTTATCTGCATCAGTTTGTCATTTGGCTTCTCTTACCTTGAATGCGGTCGTACAAATTGAAAAATGATGTAATGCAGTATCTANCCAAACAAAAGTTGATTTACTTAAAATTTTCAAGGCTAATGTTTTATTAAGAACGATGCTCACACATTATTTGCTACAAATGATTTAAGAACCACTTTGACAAGTTCAAACGTCGGAATACTGTACTAATAAAATACATAATACTGTTTTTCCCGAAATTATAATGATAATTTTCATCAACTGATGTTCGCGTGCAAGAATATGTATGACACTAAAATATACTGCAGACCCATTAAATCGACAGTTGTGGAACATGGCATGTCCACAACATTATTAGCGTTTCAAAGTACTTGTATTTTTCAGCAAATTAAATATGATCTGTTTATTAAATTCCTTGGTAACAATTATTTGAAAGAGTACAATTTACCTTTTGCTTTGACAAAACCAGTTAAATTCTTGTTTCGTTCTCAACCCGGACTTTGGGTGACATATCTTTTTTTTATTAATAACATAGACTGTAATGTATTAATGATCCGATGACAATGTGATATGTAAATTCATTAACCACACACATTAAACTTGTCATTGAAGATCAAACTTCTGACGCAATATTACATTTTTGACAGACAAAACGAGTCTAACCTTCCTTACTAACACATAATATTCAATTGTTGTGATTAATTACTACAAACACCGTAACTGTTTTCATTCCAGGATATAAAAAATCTAATTAAGACTAAATCTTTTATTTTTAGGGTTAAGATGCTTAACGTCACTTTCAACAATATTTCAGCTATATCGTGGTGGTCAGTTTTATTGGTGGATGGAACCGGACATGGGAGATAACTCTACATATGCTGATTGACGAAAATGCAGTTGTTTACGTAACTACCCGATCTGGTTAAAGATTGGATAAGTCACCCTCTATGAGTAACCATGAAGCCATAGAGCGGGAAAATGATCCTTCCAAATTGGATAGTGGCAACTCTTTTGACTTAACAGCAGAAAAATTGATTGAAAATCAGAAAAATGATATGGATCTAAATTTTCTAATATCATGGAAAGAAAAGGGAGAAAAACCTATATGGGAAACAGTCTCTCCTTGTAGTCCTGCTGTAAAATATCATTGGTCTAGATGGGATACCCTTTACCTAAAAGCAGGTATCTTATATCGTAAATGGGAGAATGCAGATGGGCATGGAGAAAAATGGCTTGTAGTATTACCCCAGAATTTAATAAAATTTGTTTTGACATAGTTACATAATAGCGTCATTGGGGGACATTTAGGTATTAAAAAGACTCTTTCCAAAGTCAGGGAAATATTTCTTGGTTTAAGCAAAGGCAGGATGTAGAAAATTGGCTTTTGTGCGTCTAAAAAGCGCCGTAATAAAAAGCCACATGCTCCACTCCAACAATATAATGTTGGAGCTCCCTTAGAACGCATTGCAGTAGATATTTTAGGTCCTTTACCCAGGACAAATAAAGGAAACCGATATCTTTTGGTGGTTGGTGACTATTTTTCAAAATGGTCAGAAGCTATTCCCATCCGGGATCAAGAAGCTATAACAGTTGCTAATAAGCTGGTCGACAGAGTTATTTCTATATTGGGCGTTCCCATGGAGATTCACTCTGACCAAGGGTCTAATTTCGAGTCGCAGGTTTTTAAAGAAATGTGTAAACTTTTTGGTTTACACAAAACCAGAACAACAAGTTTAAGGCCACAAAGTGATTTAATGCTACAATAGAAAATATGCTGGCCAGTTTTGTATCTGAAAATCAGAAAGACTGGGATGAACATATATTTTTACGTATGATGGCGTATCGAGCTGCTGTTCATGAAACTACAAAAGTTGGTGAAATGATTTTGAAATGATGTTTGGCCGTACTATTAATTTACCAATATATCTTGTTATTGGACACCTTGATTCCAATTATATTGTTCCAGAGTATAGTTCTGGATATGTTCTTAGTTTGTCTAAGAAACTAAAAAAGATCCATGAATTTGCTAGAAAGCATATTGCTTTGTCTAGTAATAATATGAAGCGGTTGTATGACAGAAGTAAACATTTTAATAGTTATAATGCTGGTGATGCTTTATGGTTTTATAATCCTCCTCGTAAAAAAGGATTAAACCCTAAATTACAGAGGCCCTGGCAAGGTCCTTTTTCAGTCACAGAAAGAATAAATGATGTGATATATAGGATTACAAGAAGTCCTAGAGCAAAACCCAAGGTTGTGCACCATGACCGGTTAAAATTATATATTCGTGAACAGACATTTTCCTTAACATAGGTCTCAAAATGTCAGGGTAAAAATAAACATACAAATTTACAAAATAAACCAAAATTGCTGAACATTTTGGAATGGTTGAGATTGCATTTCCAAAATCATATCTTTACATGTCTTCTTACATGTATATTTAAATTAGTAAAACTTAATAACAAGCAGAATATTTTTCTATGCAGGTTACCTTATATAGATGCGAGTTGTGTAACAACCATGATTTTGATAGACCTTTTAAAGTTGAGCGACACATGGATGAGCAGCATTCTAATGTCGGTTATATGTGCCCTGAGTGCAGGAGGTTTTTCTGCGAAGAGACAGTAAGCACAAAAATTGTAGGATTGGAGAATAAGGAGGCAAGAACCTAGCATTTCTAAGTCGCAATATGGTGAGGAAGAAAAAGAACAATACAACAAATTTAAAAGAGAAAGTCGAAAGCTAATGATCACCATTGAAAATAACATACAACCAATAGTACCAACTGAATTGACTGAAAAGAAAGAGCGAAAGGAGAAGGAGAAAAAGTAAAGAAATAAAAGTCATGATAAAGAGAATAAATATAGTGTTGTAGCGGAAAGGAAAAGAACACATTCGTCAGAGAGAGCCAGACCAGTCACACCAGTTCCAGAATAAAGAGTAATAGTTATTAAACCGAAGAACAGAATAACCGCTCCACCACAAAGTACCTATGTTCCAACTCTCTCTCTCTCCACCTACATGTACTCGTATTCCAGATATAATTTTACCGATAAACTCGGCGTCAAATTCACATAAAGTTAAACAGAAATCATCAAGTGTTGGTACTATTTGCTTAGATGAACCAATTGTTTCATCTAACACTGTGATGATGTATAATAAATAGTCTTAAAGTAAAAGCTAAATATATTAGCAGTGCTAGTGTAAAAAGCGTTAATGGAGAGGACACATGTATTTCCCTATTTGCAGCAGATGAATATATACCTACATCAAATACTGATGAAATTGAAGCAACCTACGAACCAACTCCTAAGCACATATTGCAGTTGAAGACCATGACAGAGTGCCAAAATTCTAGAATCATTTTAAATGTCGGTGGATCCAGGTTTGAAACCTGTGTTCCAACCTTACAAAGCGATCCATCATCTATTTTGTCTTACATGGTACTAAAAGATTCACCAATGAAACCATAGTGCGGACAATATTTATACATATTTCTTGGACAGAGATCCACATAATTTCGTACACATCCTAAATTACTTGCGGTCCAGTTGCAATTCAGATCTCTACATTTCCGAGAACCATTATTGCTCTTCGTGAATTGCAGAGGGAATGTAATTTTTACAACCTTTCTCATCTCCAATGTTTATTAGAGAAGAGAATTGTAGAGATTCCGCAAGGCCATCTTCAAGACTGACTTCTTTTCTATAATTATGTAACTATCTTCAAGATTGACTTCTTTTATATAATTATGTAACTATGTTCAACTTCAAAATTTAATGCAGTTGATGGCATCCTTGGCCTACTACTGTTATTTCTGTGTCCGTAAAATAGAACGTTTATTGTTCTTGATATTGAAATCTACCAATGATTGTTGGAGATTTTCATTAGTGTACCCCTGTCCGGTGGGGGTGGTTTTAAAAGTATAGTTATAGTTTAAAATGGTTGTTTATGTATAACCCTTGTTGAGCCATTTTTCTCAAGAACTCCGAGTGATTTAAAGTTTTGAAAATGATATTATGAGTTATAGTATAACTTGTGGTGATATTTCTTTTATAATGCAGTGAATTATTATATTCTTGTGAATACACAAGAGTAATTGGGTATTTCCAGTATGTTTTAAACTTGGAATTGATGTTAATGCATCTATTGTTTTGAGGAGAGCCTCAATTATTTATTTATTGATGTTGGTGCAGAAAGTAATATGTCAATCAATTACTGATCAGATAATGATGCTTGATCTTGAGTATTTATTGTGATGTTATTATTATTATATTTGAGCAACTCTTATATGCATTTGTGTTGGAGAATTATTATAAACTATATTATAGTGACTTAATGTATCAGAAATAGACTGAATTGAGATTGTAATGTATCAGAAATGGATTCTAAAATGGTGAACATTCCATTGGACAATATTTATAAACTGTATTATACAGACTGTGTATCAGACAGAGACTGAATTGTGAATGCTATATATATATATTTTTTGGGTTGCTCAATTCATTTTTTATATTCAATGTCTCTTATCTTTCTGCACCAGACATCAGTAGTTAAAAATGTGTGTTGATTATTAATATTGTTATATTTATGAAAAGGAAGTTTCATACAGTAATTTAGTTACCATCTGCATGGGATATTAGCCCGCAGATTTGAGGACAAATCCCTTTTCAGAAAAAGGGGGGGGGGGGTAGTGTTACGCCCCGGTAATTTAACACATGGTTAAATTTATGTACATCGTGTATGTATTTTTATCGCGATTTTTGCTTCCACGTTTGATCCATGCAGATGTCAACTAATACGCTTCGGTCAATATTTTCAGGGAATTACTGATTTACCTGAAGGTTATGTTATAAAATTATTTCATGTGATTGAAGTATCAACTTCATTTGACGGTGCATTTGTCCATTTTCGTCTGTTGACTTGTACTTTCAAAAACAGGCTACTGGACCAGGGCTATAAAAAGATTCGCCTTATTCGATCTCTTAAAAAGTTTATATTCCGATATCAAGATCTTGTGGAAATATATTCTGTCTCTGCAGATACAATAGTAACAGATACATTAAGGATTTGGTATACGTGGGTTACAATGTCAAAAGTATTTTTTGTGAATGTGTGACGTAAAAATGCTTATGACATTTACATTTACGGTCGTAATTAAAATACGTCAAAGGACTCATAGTTGATGGTGATGGTTCACGAGATATATTAGATACTGAGTTTGGTACTGTTTGACTGCTATTTTGCCTGTTTTTACCAGTATTGTTGTAAATGCTGTTTTAGTGACAACGGGAACCTTTGAACCGTAATGGAAGCGAGAGGTTGGCGCCGTAAAATCTGATTCAATCCACCATTTCTTTAGAAATTCCTGTACCAAGTCAGGACCATTGCGGTTTTCCAGTTTCCCGGTTGTTGATTGATGTTGTCTGTTTATTAAATTATGAAGATTTGGAAGATTGCTCTGTGTTCGGTAATTTTGTTATTACCCTTATTTCACTTCGGGCGCCGTAATGCACGATGTGTGTATTTCCCTAAGTGTGTGTACTACGTCATCAATAATTTGACTATAAATAACGAAGTCGGTGCACCGAGTAAGCTCTTTTCGGATTCATGCCATTCAGATGCAGGCATGAACTATAAATGATTTGCTGATAAATAGAAATATATTATAAATGGCCCAACAACAATTGCTTGGTGCAAAGAGAATGGTAATTGTCAATTTATTGACGTTATACATATCTTTGAATTTACCGTTAGTCTATAAATAGCCGGTACATTTTCGTCTGCTATATATTGCACCAAGCGGAATTGCTTGGTGCTCAAAATATTATCTAACACCAAGCGGAATTACTTGGAGGCTAATATTGTTAATTAATTATATAGACTGACATTAAATATTATTTTCAATAATATTATGCATACTAGAAATGATGCAGTTATCAGCTGATACAATCTGCACCAAGTAGGGTTTTGTGCACCGAGTGCCCAAACACCTTTTATTTATATATTTTCAAGACAAATGCACCTTATATTTTATATTGTTATTCATTTCATGTGTCTATGAACCACTGTATGCTTATTTAATGCTGGTATTATTTATCCTGAAAGATAATATAAATATATGAACTTCCAGTGATTCTTATTATTATTTCCTTCACCGGAGACCCACACAGTTAAGTTCAGGGATTTCAACCAAACAATATGTGCAATTAGTTTCTGTCTTTGTTAGTTGTCCAAATTTGCTATCAAAGAAACTAATGAGAATTTTTCAGGCATATAACCATCCAAAGGATTAATTGGAGCAATGCCCTTTTTACATTCAAAACCAACAATCGATCCCCTCACATCATTTACCAGCCCATCAGCTGTGTATATGTTTCTTCTTAGCATTACAACAGCACCAACACATAAATGTAATTGATTAAGTAAACCAGCATATACTCGATCATCTGCAGGAATCAAGGTAGTTATGAAACTCTGATCAGATGTGTTCTTTTGGTTTTTCTTGAAATATATAGTATGGTGTGCTTTGATACAATACATGGCTGTGAATTTTGCCAACTGGCTAAGTTTGAACATATTGTGGTCTTCACATTTCTTTACAGTTGGAAACAGATGTAAAGCACTCGAGTATGGTTCTAGATAACATTCTATTGGCGATTTTATCCTACTCCTTAGTATGATTGAATCATCATTTGTATGAGTTGATGTTCTTATACGCAGTAAAAGGTTGCCATACTGAATGTCGTCTTTCTGTCTTGTATTTTGATCAAGTTCCACTATGGTAAATAAATCTTTCCACAGATGGATATTCAGTTGCGATTTTCCAGAGAAGATAAAATGGCCTGGAGGAACTGGTGGAAGTTGGTATAGATCACCCAGTGCAATAACATTTAATCCTCCAAAGAAAAAATCACAGCTTACATTTTTATGTCATTTAGTCGCTGATGAATCATTACAAATGTAATAGACACTACAGGGTTACGTCCCTTAAATGCCAAGGCTTCTTTTAGTGGACGTTCCAAAAAAAATACATAAATCAACTTTTTCTAGAGATAACAGAGACTTTAAATGGTGTAAATTAGTTGCACAGTTGATTTTCCTATAATAATATACGGAAAAAACAGGTGAAAATGAATGAAAATGAATATGAGAATGAATCAAGTGACGATGAACAATCACAACAAACAATGGCGGCGTCCTATGCCAATGTTGTTCAAACATATTTGAGTAGAAACAGTAAACCCCCAGATGTTCAAGACCCAAATGATGATGAAATAACCAATCCAAACACTGTTAAACCTATTTTCCTACAAGATCAAGACATTTTTGGTAGTGTAAAGGTGACAAAACCCATGTGGGTCACACACGTTGAAATATACAAAACAATTGGTGCTGTTGTAGATCCAGCAGCTATAAAGGGCATACAAAGAGTCAGGTCCATGTGGAGGATCTACATGGACAACGAAATAGACAGATTAACATTAATAACATCATGTGTAACAATGAGAGGTAGACATGTAGGATTCCACACACAAAATCCCAGAAATCCTGCAAGAATAAGACCAGATACAACAAGAATAAGAGTGAAAGGAGTGCCATTATCTGCCGATGATGGACAAATCATAAGAACACTTGAAGTCATGATAAAAGAAAGAGATGGGGAAATTCTGCACATGTATAGGGAACAGTTAAGAGTTGATGGTAAACTAACTGGTTGTGAAACAGGGGACATAATTATTATTAGTAAAATAATCACATCCCCAATTCCTAAAGCAGTTAAAATAGGAAGATACAATGCATATATAAGCCATCAAGGGCAACCACAACAGACAACCTATAGATCTGAAGTGGTTTGTCACAAGTGTCTTGAGCCTGGACACTTTATTTTCAATTGTGAAAATGAGTGGAAATGCAGAAGGTGCAAACAGACAGGACACAAGCAAATAGATTGTCCACATGGTATGGATGGAACTATATTTGATGAAGAGATGCCACAAGGAGAGGAGCCTAATCATGATTCAAGAGATGTATATGAAGAAAATAAAGATAGAGAACAAGTGCAAAGTGATAAACAAAATGAAACTATTGAAGTTGAAAATGAGGAAAGACAAAATGAGAAGGAGTGTAGTAAAACGATAGAACAAAACAGTAATAAAAACAGTGTAAATGATTCTGGAAGAAAGACAAAAGGACAGTCAAATAAAAAAAATGGCAAGTCAGGATCAATCAAAGTCAGTGTTAATGAAGCTTCAAAGAGAAAAGAACAAAGTAATCTTGGTCAAAGTAACATTAAGAGTTTTACAACACCAGCGAGTAAGTTAAAATCTACTCCACAACACACTCCATCCACACCTCCTAGTAGAGAGGATCAAAAAAATAAAAAGTCTAATGGTTAAACTTCAGTTAATTTACATTATAACAATCTATACATATAGTCAATCTGATTTTATCTTATACGTATATAATTATAAAAAAATATATATATATATAAAAACATGGATCTAAAGCTCAAAATAAGAGTACAAAATTGTAGAAATATAGAAAACAAATGTGAAGTTATATTTGTGAATGGAAATGAAAACATTATGAATATTAATGTAGTCATGATTTGGTATGTAATATGTATTATAATTTGTGATTTAATATATCATTTCAAAGAATTGTATGTCATTTATGTGTCCGAAATTATAGTGAGAAGTATAGTGTATATTGTATGTAAAACTGTTATAACAGTGGATTTTCCCATTGCTAAATATAGACGTAAACAAATAAAAGTACACCTAAACTTACCAGTCGAAAAAATAGGTCATGTGTACCGTGTAACTGAACAAAATTTGATTGACATTGAATGTAGAAACAGTATACCGCTACGTACTCAAGATAATTATAAGCACAAAAATATGGGTGGTAAAACAGTGATTTACCCGTAGAAATCATATGTCATGTTGTTATATGAAATATTAATATATTTGCGGAACATAATATTGCAAGTAAGAATCATGTTATCAATATGTTGGACTACATTTAATAGCAAATGCATAAATGAAATACCTCTATTTATAGTCATTTTTTATCAGCAAATAAAAGAGATGATATACACAAGGGTACACACGCAAACATTATACCGTGAAAATACATATAAAGATCCCATACCTTATGCAGTCAGAAAGTCGTCTGTCGTCCTCTTACCAGTACATAACTTTAATAATTTACTTTTCGTAATATTTATAGAGCACACTTTCAAAATTTACTTGCACAAACATAGAATAGTCTNTGAAAATATTTACAATTAAAAATATACTGCTTTATTTGTAATAAAATGAGGTTGATAACATCTCCTCGAGATGATTTTGAAGTATCACCAAAAAGAAAAAATTGCATAGTAAAAGGAATACTAACACCATTTGACAATTTATAAACATTACACACGTGGCAGAAAGTTCACCCACGGTCAATTATTACAAATATAGAAATCTATACATGACGTGCAATGTTAGGAGAACTTGTAAGGTATACTGTAATATTGTAAACATAAATATGAAAAAAGAAATGTACTTATGTGATATATTTCTCATTATGTACAAGAATGAAAATTGTGTTTGTAAAGGTTTGACTTTTTTGTTCATATGTGTTGTAAAGTCATTTTTTATCAAATTTATAAACATTACCCATGTGACAGAAAGTTCATTCACGAGCGGGTACAAGGTCAATTATTATAAATATAAAAATCAACACATGGTGTGCAATGTAAGGAGAATTTGTAATGTATACATTGTAAATATAAATGTGAGAATTAAAATGTACTTACACAATGTATGTCCGAAATGTGTCATTAAATACGAATATGAAAAATGTGATTGTAAATGTTTGACTTTTTTGTTCAGATGTGGGATTTCATTAGAAAATAATTTGGTAAATTTGTTTTATGACAATGTCCAACACTAATATAATTAATTTTTGCACCCTCAACGTAAATGGGTTGCAGATGAAAGATAAACAAAGAAGACTCTTACAATGGATAAAAAATCAAAATTGTTCAATTGTATTTCTACAAGAAACACACTTTAATAACGAAAGTAAAAGTTTTATTGAAGAACAGTCAGATTATCAATGTTCTTGTAGTCATGGAAATAAATCAAGTAGGGGGTGGCTATTTTAATAAGTAACAAATTAGATTACGAAATTATAAGTCAATTTATAGATACTGAAGGAAGAATAATTTTACTGAATATAAATATAAAAGATACTATATTTACCCTAGTTTGCTTATATGCACCAAATTGTAAAACAACAAAAAATAACTTCTTTAAAAAAGTAAATACATTTTTAAAAGATAACGGAATAGGAATACCTATGATCGCAGGAGACTTTAACGAAACAATAAAAGAAATAGATAGAAGAAGCAATAGTAGTAAAAAAAAATATCAAACAGTAAATAGTCTTAAAACGTTATTGAAAACAAATGATTTAATTGATATCTGGAGAGAACTCAATAGAAATAAACGACAATTCACTTGGCGCAGAAAAGACAAATCACAAGCTAGTAGAATTGATTATATTTTAGTTAATAAAGATTTCAAGTCTAGAATCAACTGGTGTAAAATTAAACCAGTATGTATTAAATATACAGATCATCAAAGTGTATTCTTAAATTTCTTGTCAAGTGTAGAAGAAAAAGGTAAGGGTTTTTGGAAGATAAATAATTCAATTTTAAATGATAAAGACTATCAAGATATGATAAACGATATAATATTAAAATATTCAGCTAAAATCTATAATGATTTACAAAACTGCAGACTATTATGGGACGCACTTAAGGTAGAAATAAGGGAGATAACTATGACGTTTAGTAAGATAAAAGCGAAAGAAACAAGGGAGCTAACGAGAACTTTAGAAAAAAAAATTGGAAGGTAAACTAGCATACAGTGACACTAGTTTTAGATAATAAAATACTAAACAATGAAATAGACAAGTTAGAAAAAGAGTTACAACAAATTTACGAGCAAAAGGCCAAAGGCGCGCAGATTAGATCTAGGGAGAAATGGGTGGAATTTGGCGAAAAAAACAATGCTTATTTTTTAGGTTTAGAAAAAAACGACAAATTAAAAAGTCGATCACAAAATTATTAGATGATGAGGGGAATATGATTACAAACCAAAGAGACATCTTAGATAAAATAAAATATTATTACAAAAAGTTGTACACATCAACAAACCCAGATAAACAGAACTTAAATGAATATATTTATAGAACAAAACTAGAAAGTAAAGTCAAGCAGGAAGATATGGAAGTATGTGATGGACAGTTGTCGGTGGAAGAATGTACAGAGGCTATTTTCAAAATGAAATTAAATAAATCCCCCGGCATAGACGGATTAACGGTAGAATTTTATAGGACATTTTGGGAAAGTATAAAATATTTGATAGTCTTTATTTTAAATAAGTGTCACGAAGATAAGCAACTGTCTTTTTCTCAAAGAACAAGTGTACTAACTCTTTTATTTAAAAAAGATAACCCATTGAAATTAGATAACTATAGACCAATATCTCTATTGAATGTTGATCTAAAACTCCTTTCGTACACTTTAGCTCAACGTTTGAGGAAAATCCTACCAAAACTTATCAATGAAGACCAAACCGGTTATATTAAAAATAGATTTATAGGTTTTAATTTAAGACAGATTCAAGACATTATAGACTATTCAGACATTTATAAGATAGAAGGGGCAATCATTTTTTTTAGATTTTTCAAAAGCTTTTGATTCATTGGAATGGGATTTTATGATTTCAACACCAAAGCATTTTGGGTTCAATTATTCTTTTGTAACTTGGGTGGAAACATTATATAATAATATACAAACCTGTGTGATAAATAATGGATGGATATCTGAAATTTTTAAAAACACTAGAGGTATCCGTCAAGGATGTCCTTTATCTGCCCTTTTATTTGTTATTTCCGTGGAAATTATGGCGTTAAGGATCAGAGAAAATAAAAATATTAACGGGATAAAGATAAAAATTGACGATAAAGCACACACTATTAAAATATCTCAATTAGCAGACGACACAACGTTATATGTGAGTTCCAAAACTGATATAGCTTTAGCCATGAATGAAATAGAAATATTTGGGTCATTTTCAGGGTTAATTCTAAATAGAAATAAAACAGAGGGTATTTGGATAGGTAAGCTAAAAAACTGTAAAGACAAAATTGGAGGTATTAAATGGACACAGAATCCGATTAAAACATTAGGTATATTCTTTGGACATAACAAGGAAGAATGTCAAAAACTTAACTGGGAGAAGAGAATTGAAGAAATGAAAAATCAATTTATAGCATGGGTGAAAAGAAATTTAACTATTATGGGGAAAATTCTTATTATAAAAACACTCATCCTGCCGAAATTTACATTCTTAGCCAGTTCATGTGTAGTACCAAAAACGTACATTAAAGAAATTGAATCTTGTTTTTACAGATTTATATGGAAAGGGAAAACGGATAAAATTAAAAGATTAGCTTTAATAGGGGATTATGAAAAGGGGGGTTGAATATGGTTGATATAAACAGTTATTTTAAATCGCTTAAAGCGCCATGGGTCAAAAGACTGCTTAGTTCAGAAACATCAAATTGGAAAGTTATACCAAGAAAGTATTTAGATAAATTTGGAAAAAAACTGGCTAATTTTTAATATGAATATAGACAATGGTAAATCAATAAAAAAAAATAATGATATCCCAGAGTTCTATAAAGAAATAATAAACTGTTGGGTAGAATTTGGAGGTGGACAAACAAAAATACCAACTAATTATAGAGAAATAAGAAACCAAAATATTTGGGGAAATAAATATATAAAATTTAATAATAAAAGTTTAATTTATAAAAACTGGATTGATAGCAACCTGTTGTATATGAACGACATAACTGACGAAAGAGGGAGGGTATCACAAGATTATTTGATACTGAAATTAAAAAATAAAATTATTTTTTTTAGTGAATTTAGTCGATTGAAAAAGGCAATTCCTAAAGAGTGGTATATGCTATTATCAGAAGAAATATCTGTGAAAACTATTATTAATATAAAAAAAGAAAATATTATTTCTGCTGGTAGGGTGATTAATATTGATAAATTAGTTAACAAAGATTTTTACAATATTATCAAAAACAAGGTTTTCGTCACACCGATAGGTATAAATTTTTGGACAACTTACTTGGGAATCCAGGACTTTCAAAATAAAACAAACTTATATGAATTTATTTTTAAAATTTTGGTAGAAAACAAATTGAAAATATTTAGATGGAAATTATTACAATTTATTATTCCAACCAAATCACATCTGTTCAAATGGAAAATATCAACTGACAATTTATGTAATGTTTATAGAGTAGAAGAAGATTATGATCACTTTTTTATGTCATGTAAATATTTAGACATGTTTTGGAATAAAATAAACGAAATGTTAAAAAAGTCAAATTTGAAAACAATATCAGACTTCAACATTTAGTATTTGGCTACAAAATTTTCGATAAAGAATATTTTCATCTAAATTATTTTTTAACTATATTGGCATTTACAATTTACAAATCCTATTATGTATCCGAGCAAAAGACAAAGAAAATTGATGTTTATCTGTTATTTAAAAATGAATTTCAAAGAAAAATGAAGGAAAATAAATTACTAGAAATTAATTCATTGTTCAATCAAATATTAAATAATCTGTGATAATATTGTATGCAAAAGATTATATTAGAATGAAATAGGCTTTTATTTTTTATGTAATTATAGTTTTGAATATTTTCCTGGATAGTCAAAGCAGAATTTCACAGGGATACTTCAGAGGAACGTGGACTCTGAAGTAAAAATGTAACAAGATAAAAACTGAATAAAATCTGTGATATTGGTGTTATTGGTTTTTTTAACAACAAATGTTTCATAGGAAACCATACTAATTTCATCAATTATCATGGTTGTTTGTGTAAACCCACTGTTTCATCATTGCAGACAATCTTTCACCTTTTAATGGGACATATTTTGGGCAGGATCCATGTTGCACAAGAAGGTTTAAAGCTCGATGGATTGTAATTCCTTCAATATTGTATGCCGCAATGCCAGTTGGCGCAACAACAACAACAGCTGAAGATTGACTTGTTGAATTCTTGAGACTTGATCTTATTATCATCTCTCTGATCATGCGAATTAAGTGTGATTTACCTGTTTCTCCGGGTCCACTAATGAAGATATGTACTGGCTGTGGTTTTTATTTATCAAACCATCATTAAAATCTGCGAGAGGTTTGAAATAGGATTGATCCAGCTCAAATGCTGTTTTCTGTTGTGTGTTTAGACCTTCAATACCGTTATAATAATCTTCATCTGCCATTCTGGTTAAGGCGAGGTGTGTGAGTTCTTTGTCATCAAGATTACCTGTTGTGACATTTTCGGTATTCTTGTCACAGTCAGAATTTTCCAGTACATGCAAGTCTTCATCTGTAATTTCAAATAGATTGACATTATCTGGATCTTCCCTGATAATGTTATCTGCATCTGGACAATAATTGTCTAATGCCTCAATATTTGGAGCAACAACATGTGCTATGTAATTATTCATGACATTATCTTGCAGCAATTGTATCTGTTTGATTGCTCGTTCAATTTCTACAGCATGATTTTTTCCTGCAGGCAATTTGATCAAATGCTGAAACTTCTTAAATGCTTCTTCAGCAGTGGTACAATTCTGAAGAATTTCATCTTCATGTCTCCATGGTAAATGCAACAACAGAATTGAGTAAAAGTATTTATCTCCATCTTGCTGTACTGTTACTTGTGGAGTTCTAAGCAAGATTTCACTTTTTCTTTTTCTGATCAATCCACATCCATTCTTCAATTCAATAGAATTGCTATTTTTGTTGGAACTGGAATACCATGATGAGAACTCTGCAAATGTGAGACTTTCAAATTCTGGTACAGATGGACGATTCCTGTATCTGTCAAATGCATTTGAGCAGAATATATTTGTATTTTCATCATCTAACTCTTGCAGTTGATGTTTTGGAAGAAGTCTAGATCTCTCTTCTGGTCTAGAATCTACATAAACAGTTTGCTTAGATGAAACCCTAAGCCGAAAATCACATCTTTTAAAAGCAGCCTCTTGAGCACTAAGCTGACGATGTGTAAGAAAACATTTCCAATTGTGCATAAATGTTTTTTTGGTTGATGGATCTGAAGGAAGATTTGAAACAGCCTCTCTTACTGATTGATTAACTTCATCAAATTCAGGTTTACACATGTATGATCACACATATTTTGCAGCACCAAAAGCACTACCCACCATCTGAATATCCATGTTGGCATTCCAGAGCCATAATATTGCCGTATTATTAGGATTGATGTATTCACACCCTGGTAATCTCTTTATGGTGTAACAAGGTGAACTTGTTTCAATACAGCCTTTGCTTTTCATCACTGTTTGTGGAGACAAGGGTTGAGAAATCCAAAGCGGCAGCTCTGTTTTTAGGACAATATTTCCTACATGTTTTACACATTAACTCATCTTCAGTTGGTATTTCTGTACTGATATATTTGTCAATGAACTTTGAGCCTCTTTAATCCCTTCTGGTGTATCTAAGTTTGGTCCATCTTTAATCCAACAAAGAGAATGCAAATGCGGTGAACCACGCATTAGAAACTATATTCTCCAAAAGTAATCAACAACTTCATCTAAAGGTTTTTCATCAGACAATAGGTAAGAATAAATCAGATGATGAACTCTTCTGCAAAAATGTCGTGCAGTTAAAGGATTTGCTATCATTAATTTGGATTTTTCCTCTCGTGACAATGCAGATATATGGTCTTTTGAAAATGGAAGGCCCTCTTGTTTACATAAGACACATTAAATCATCCAACTTCATGTCATTTGCACTGAGAGTGAGAAACCAGGTCATGGGTCCTTTAGCATTGATCATTGATAGTAAATCCAGTTTAGTAGCATTCCAATAAGCAGAAGATCCCCTAATACCTTTCATAAATCCATAGAAATGTTCAGGATAGTCTGGATTGTTTTTAAAACTTTGGCGACCCTGTCCAGCTGTGAGAGATGTTTGTCTCTTGGTTGGTTTTGAGGATCTAATTCTTGCAGTAATGTTGATTCCTTCTGAAAGTTTTTTGTTTTTCCGTTAAGTTTGTTGCCAAAAATAGATATGAGAGATTGGACTGCCAGCGATTATCACAGGACAAAAGTCTGGATTGGATTGTTAATATTGTAGAACAGTTACTTTTTGTTTTCGAGGAGTCCGTAGTCCATTGATCCCCTTTGGAAAAAGTGTTGGGAAAGCCATCTGTTCCACATAATCATCAGAAAACCTGTTGATTGGACTATTCTTATTTTTCTGAATATCATATACAGGCATGGTCTTCTTATCCTCAATATACTTCCCAAAATCAACCTGAGGTAAAACTGGATCCTTTTCAGTAACTGATGTTTCTGATAACCATCCATCATTTCTAATATTTTCGCCATGTCTTAACTTTCTGCTATCACAATTTATTTCAATGACAGGTGGTGTGCTTTCTTCTGATGGGAAAACTGGTATTTTTATCCCGGCATAAAGATGGTTATTTGCCTTCAACCAGGCTAGGCCGTCCATCAGGTTATTTGTGTTCACAATATATTCCTTTGGTATTACACCTTCCTTTTGTCCTGCAACCCTAACCAGAACCAATCCCCGATGATAAAATTTTCCATTTCTTCCTGGACATCATATGGAAAATTAATGACTTGTCCATTAATAGCTTTCTGCCCATATGGTAAAATCACAACTTTCATGTAAGCAAGGGCCATATATTTCATCTTCTGTTCAGCAATGTTGAGCTTTTTCAGAACATCTGGTATTTTCACAACTTGCAAGTTATTTACCACACATAGAGGTGGCATTTTTTTCTGTTTCAGGCATTTGATGCCCCTGTTACAAAACAAACCTGCAGTATTTTGTGGTGACATTAAAGTAGCTAAAATTGACCTCCATGAATCTTGAATATCACAAGTTTTAATAGTAGTAGGATAGTACAATTTGTTACAGCTCGTACATGAAAGAGTTGGACCTTCATATATTGCCTCATAAAATTTATCAGAAGCTGACAACTTTTTATTTTTTGCTGGTTTCCGGGTGTCTTTTGAAATTTCGAATATTGCGTGTCTTGTTATACCATTCAAATCAAAATCAATTTTCCTTTTTTTATTGGACTGAATTTCTCATCTTGGCAGATAATAACTTCTGGAATTTCAATATTGTTGTTAATCTCCAATTCAGGTGGTGGTGAAAAACAATTGCAGTTGAAATTAACATTTCTGACTAGCATATAATGTGGTCCAGTATTCAAAATAGTAATATATGGGCTTCCTGAGATAAAAAGGTATAGGAAGAGGAAATTTTGGAGTGAATCTTTGCCACTTCATACTCTGTGCCCATTCACTAAGAATATAAACATGGATTTGCAGCATAGTTGATGTGGCTTCTAGCTCTATATCTGTTGCCCATGATGATCTGGATCCATCTGTCTGTAACATATTCAACAGGTACTGGTCAGCTGTCATTGAGTTTAAATTCAACGGAATGTCATCTCTAAAGGAATCTATGTTATCAATTATAAATTACACAACTCTTCTCCTTATCTTCTCATGAAAATCTTCAATGCCAAAGAAGTGCAAACTAAGGCACAGAAAATAGCAATTGCCGTCTCCAAGTGAAATTTGAGTATAACGATTCGATTTTGCTAGTATATAGTTGCACTGTGCAAAATGGTTCTCGACACCTCTGTGAACCATTGTACTCAAAGATTCTATATCAATTACTAAGGATTCTGGTATATTAAAGAATTTTGCAGCATCTTGTGGGTTAAATTATTTCTTCACTGTTTAAAGACGATGGTACAAAATTTGAAGTAATCTGTTTTTCTGATGTATATAGTGGTATTTTTGAATTGTCAAATGATTGCAATTTACTAACAATGTTATATGCATAGGAATGGTCATCACTTAAGGTATACTCATCTGATTGATATATAACTTGTGAAGTACGATCATAATCTTGGTTAATACTAGACTGTGGTATATACTCTTTGTCATACTGACAATATGTATGGTTAAATAAAATATCTTTGCTCAAAGACAAATTATTGTCACTAGCATATGTATGATCAAATTCTGTTATTACACGTGGCATCTCATATTGAATGTCATAAACATTGCTATCATAGTTATGGTCCATTGAAACACTATACTGTGTTTCCTTAATTTTATCAAATACATAATTATGATCATTATGTACTGGCAAAATATCCTCGATGATTTACTGCAATGTATTCCATATTATATCTAGCACATATTAGCACAAATCACTGAATTTGTTTTCAAGGGAGGCTATATAAACTTACTTGGTAGTAAACATGTGAGCGAAACACAAGCCACTCACCAAGTTTACACCTATTCGTAATCTAGTTGACAAAATCTATATATGGTGTAGAAGATAAAAGTTAAAGTGTAATACTTTCTTCAGCAATATTTCAGGTAAATGTATACTCTCGAGTTTGGGCAGAAAATACCATTTAATAACAGCTAGGAAACTACTTAAACAATAGCAGTTTTTCAAAATAAGACCAAAACTTAGCCTTAATAACTAAGTGAAACTGGAATTACCAAATTTATAATTTGATGTCAGACTGTATTTATGAACCAAACAAATAAAAAAAGGTCAGTATACAATTATATACTGGTTAGCGATACACAGGTCACCAACGCAGTATATCATTTAAAATTATTCACCTTGTTAGTGCTTTACACGTTTCCAGTCCGTATATATTACACTTTCCAGATCTGAGTCAGAATTTGAATCAATGTTGGAAGGAAACATAAAATCACTCTCAGATTCTTTTGATGTTATGTCCTCATATACAAGAGATGATGAATTTTCCCTAGTGGTAAATAATATTTCTGCACGGAAAGCAGATACAACTTGATTAAACCAAATGCGTTTTATTTCTGATGTTGCATGTAATCCATTATATAAATTTTTCCAAAGAAATGTTGTACAATGTTTAGGTTTTGCGTTTTTTCGTGATCTTTTCGTATGTTTTTTCTGTACTGACAAGTGCCAAGAGACAGTCCAGCAACCACGGCAATGTCCAGTTTGTGTTGACGAGTTGATCGATCTGATCTTTCGGTTTATGGTATCAAGTTTATTATTTAATTCTGCTTGTTGAACACAAAGAGATTGCGTGCTACAGTGAAGTTCAAACAAATTTGTAGAGGGAATGGTCACAAAACCCACAAGTGCTGATGGAACTATTTGTTTTATAACATTTTTAAAATGTAACAACTTGTCAATAAATTGTTGAGGACTTATATCTGACAATACATTTTCTCTATGCAATACATTTAATTCCCGCAGATAATTTAACTAATATTACTTTATAATGATCAAGATTTGTTTCACGACTATAAATAAAAGAACAGGTCAAATCAGTTAAAATATCAACAGTGGCTTCTCTTTGAATTATGTAATGAATATTAAGGTCCTGAGGTTGTGAATATGTGTCAACATTATTAGCCCTGCTCTCCCCAACAAACACACACAAATTAGGTAAATATGAGGACATTTAGCTGTGATTTCTCAAACACATTTCATCGTCGTCTGCTAAATAGTAAACAGAAGCGCCCCCCACCATTTCAAATATAATTTAACCAATTATTTTATTTACAAAGCATTATTTGGACGAATAATTGAATGAAGGATGTTCAAATAGCTATGACTATCATAAAGAAGTATATAATTATTCCATCTTTGTGTTCATTAAAGTATATTTTATCTATTTCCTCCGGCTTTCTTTACTTTCATTTTTTCAGCGTTCTTGACTTTTCCGATTCGAGCATTTCCGATGCTGTAGAATGTTTATTTAACACAGTCACCAAACAAATTAAAGCATAAATTAAATCAAAGTATCCAATATCTCATTTTATTTAGCTAAAGATTTTTCCTCGTATTTCAAGATTAGATGGGATAATTCCATCAAGCGCAAACATTTTGTTTGACGGAAAGTCCCGACAAAGTCCGATTGCCAAAACATAATTATTACATTTTAATATTGATAGCATATTTAGTGCCTTCGGCACGAATGCCAATCAGTATGACATGACAAATTTGCTGGGTAAATACCTGTTACAATTAACTTCCGGCAATGTGTTGCCATGGGATCCATTCCGACTATACTGTTTTCGTGCCTTCGGCACGAAGACTTTTGAAATTTTGTTCGTAATGGCACGACTAGTAAATTAATTTTATTATATAAGATATGCCTTCGGAAAGAAAATGTTTCTTTGTCTATGAAAATAAAGGGCGAATCAACTTCCGTCAAGGTAATGCCATGGGACCCATTTGCAACATTTAATGTGGCCGTGCTGATTCATTCTTTTGTTCATATCGGGTGTGCCTTCGGCACGACGATTTTATTTCTTTATTCGTAGTGTTCGTTCCTTCGGCACGACACAAAGTTTATTATTTATTTCATTTACGAAACCTTCAATGACAACTCTGCCTTCTTCAAATTCGAAAGTAAAACCATGTTTTCTAACGTAAGTTTTAATTCTCAAAACAATTTTAGTCATTATTTGATTTTATTTGTTTCGTGTTGGTCACGCCTTCGGCGCGACAAAGATGTTCAATTACGAAAACAGGCAAATGGCTTAAGCCCCTCACACTTCCGCTTCCGATTTCAGTGTTTACAAGTATCAACCATCTTCGCTTCGCTCACAGCTGGGTTGATAAAAAACATAAAAGTTGTTATAATTTTTTCATTTAGAATAAATTTTTAATGAAATAAAACATAGCTAAATATTATATAAATGTTGTAATAATGGGTTTTGTAGCATTAGAAATGTCCGAAATGAAGTCAAGAAATTATGGGTGTTTATGGTCATGCTTATAAATCGAAATTATCAATGATTTTGCAATGTCAGGCAAATAAAAGTTATATACATTGTTAAATAGATAAGAAGATTTCATAATTGATATTCAAACTGAAAAAACATACTTGGTAGCCAAATTTATTAGAAGATCTGAAGTCTTCGAAATGAAGTCAAGAGACAACAGGAATCAATAAAAACATTTTGTTGAATCTAAATGTGTTTGTTTTTGAGAATTATGAATATGCAGTCGTTGTGTAATATGAAATGTCTCAAAGGTCTGTTTTAAACATTTCTAAAAATTGTAAAATAAATGAGAATATTTAGTGTTATTTCAGTACAATATTGGAAATATATGAAATGAAGTCAGCAGATCTACTGAGTCGTTTCCGTCAAAAAGGGAAAAGAAAATTGTGTCATTATTCTCTTAGGATTGGAAATATCTCTGATGAGGTCAAGAGACAACATTTTGATTTTCTTCAGTAATTAAAACAATACAAATGAGATTCATTAGTGACACAAAATACATTTATGCACAGTCTAGAACTCTTAGTCACATGATTTAGTGCTACATGTGTTACCGGGCCCCACGAGGAGGAAGTGGTTTTAATTCGAGGCCCATTTTGTTTTTGTTGTTGTTTTTTTTTGTGCATATTGTCATAATGAAAACGAAGCATCACCTAATTAAAATGCTTTATGTACAAGATATCAAGATATTAAAATTTACGGGGGAATAGTTTGAAAAGCATCAACAACGCACACAGGTTCTTTTTTGTTTACCAATTAATCAGACATGGAATGTTATATAGAAGATATTACGGGAATACTGTTATGATGTAAACGTGCAAGGATGGTGGTCTATAACAAGACAGCATTTTGGTTAGAAATGGGAATCAGTTCTTGATAAATGGACCAACTTTAAATTAAAACAAAGAGACAGACTGTTAGATTATATATATATATATATATGCATTGTATATATCCTATGATTGTTTACAGCTCAGTAATGGGCGTCTTAATTGACAAATACAGAATTTTGTTTGTTTGTTTGATGTGAATACGAGAAGATGGTGGTCTACAAGGAAATATAATTTTTTTTAAAAAGTGACGGACTGTGTTGGACTTTGAACTATAAAGTTCAGGATTAAGTTAAAAAATCATGTGAAAACTTTATCAAAGCAAAGAGACGGACTGTGTTGGACTTTGAACTATAAAGTTCAAGATTAAGTTAAAACCATGTATTCTCGATGATCGTAAGTTCGTTACCCTAAGCTGTTTAGCAAGGAAAAGTTTTGCATACTCATACCAGAAATTAATTTGACTTTGATAACATCCTCTAGATATTTGCAAATATTTTTATACCCTTAATTTTTAAATAACTTGGAAAAGAATAGGACCAGCATCTATATCCGTGACGTGACCCATTTCCGAAATGAAAGCGGCCATGCTTGTAAGTTCGTGACCCTGTTGTACCGCCTTATTATGCACACATGCGCAAACAATCTGACAATAGATGAGGCCACGCATATTGTATTTTTATTTTCGGCAATTGCGTATTACAGTACGATGAAAACAACAAGGATTATAATATTAAGAAAGAAATCAACATAGAATTTTTTATATAATGACCTTAAATATATTTTTTATAATTTGTACTTGTTATTTCATTGAAAAATCACTCATGAAAATAACGTTTTATAGCTAAGAAACATCAACAAAAAAGCAAAAACGGTAATTCCTTTGGCCTTACAAAGAAAAATGTCGTCATGTGACCTTCAAGCAGATGGTGACTCATTATTTGGAATGTCAACAGACCGACTGAAGGGATCTCCCAATGAATTCGTCGAACATCTAGTTAAGAAAGAAAAAGTAATAACAAGATTTAATCAATTTGAATTAGATCAATGTATCATAGGAGCGCAAGAGTTATCCTTTTTTGTACCTTCCTTATTAAGGCATGGCCTACGTGACCAAAATCACGTTTGCACACGTCTGAGACGTGACGTCTCGCAATTATCGATTAACGCTTCCTTTTTCAAACTTCCATTAACAGAAGCAGACGTGAATTTGGAGTGATAAAATTTTGTTAAATTTTCTTTATTTTACACACCCAACCCTCCCTTTTGATAGGGATTTCAAATATTCTAGGGACGTTTAACTTTTGATATATGTTAAACGACGATATTGATTAAGTTATACTTAAATGATTGATATATTATGTCATTTTGCAAGAACAGATTCTGTGCTTCTGCATTCTACTTTCAGCTTTGTATGCTGTGTATATCAGGTACCAATGTGAAATTAAGCATGATGACTCGTCATGACTCGGTTTATTCATACGTCAACTCTGGAAATCTGACCTGGAGGTGTACTCGATGTATCAGTTTGGAATGCTCATTGTACATAAAAGGATTAAACAGATATAGATATCACATTCAAAGGACTCCGATTTGCTATCAGCCACTATGTCACACTGTCAGATCCGACCTTTGGAGAATATAATATGCTTATTGAAGGACTTGCCTAATGCCTGAGTCTCTGTTCCCAGGGCCAGGCGTATTCAGAATTTCAGTCTCGTCAAAATATTTCAATCTGAAACATTTAAGCAAGATTATCATGATAGAACTCTGCTTGATACTTTCTGAGTCTCTGTTCCTAGGGCCAGACATGACAATTTTAATTCATAATTCTCTTTTGCATATATCGAGTTGGCAGAAAGTTAGCGACATATTCGATATAAGGATAGAAATCTATATAGTTATAGATACAAACTGTTTTTACACTCAACTTACTGAGTCTCTGTGCCCAGGACCAGTAGATTTATAAGGATAAGGATTTTGTTATAAGGATAAGGATTTAGCTATAAGGATAAGGATTTTGATATAAGGATAAGGATTTGGTTATAAGGATAAGGGGGCTTGCCATTTTGCTTTGTATTTGTCGGCAGCCCATACATAAATGTATTTTGAGTCGTAACCGTACACGTACAATCGCCATTCAATTATAAATAAAATTATATGATTTATATTTGTTTTTATATATATGCAAGCTATCTGGGATAATGAAATCAGCCATTTTTCACCAGATTTTTAAAAAAGCTGCAATAACTTACCTGTTTCTGTTCCATTTTCATCCAAAAGCGGCATATGCTTTGGGAAACGTCAGTGTTACTTGCACGTTGCAGAAGGTAAATATTTATTCATGACATCACGAGCTAAAGGGAAAACACTGAATGTCACGAACTTACAATCATAACGAACTTAGAATGATCGATAAATTAAATTAAAACAAAGTGTTGGACTTTGAACTATAAAGTTCAGTATTAAGTTAAAAACTGTGGGTAAACTTTATAAAAACAAAGAGATGGACTGTGTTGGACTTTTAACTATACAGTTCAAGATTAGGTTAAAATAATATCTGGCCAAATCATGATATTTTCTGTCTTTTATTAGATGGTATGGTTGTTTTTGCATTGACAACCCTTTTCCGCTGACCTGGCTTTTTAGCAACTCGGCATATTGATGTCACTGTAAGCAAACCATCCGTCGATGTAATATTATAATTTGGCCTTTTGAAGTTGAGTAATTTTTTATATCGTCTTTCCCTCTGGTCGGTGGAAAGCTGGGACCAATGTCTCGTATGATACACTCAACGTTTGGGCCGAACTACTCAGTTGGTACTTTCCGCGCCCAAATATACAGCTTCTTAACTCACTGGTCTGATCCTGTTCTAGTTCGTATAGTTTATCAATAAGTGTTGGCATTGGCCACACAGGCCATTCGTTGTTTTGTTTAATTGTCCTGTTGTAGGACACGTTGTTGTTGTTGTTGGTCCATTTTAGAGGAATATTATTATTTAACCTACGAGGCTCAAAAACCTTTTTCTTTCAAATTTGGCAACAATGTATTATTCAAATAAGGAACATTATCATTTTCAATAATTTCAGTCTCCAACTCGTTGTAGACCACATAATTCTCGGCACATAAAAGGCCCCCGTCATTAAAATATGTATTTAATATGTCGGCAACAATAGATTGCCGCTTTAATTTCCGTAAATGTTCTCGGGCGTTGTCTTTTAAATGTTTTGTGCAAAGAATATGTGTTGCCTCTGGAAAACAGTCTTCAAATGCGTTGATCATTGCTCTCTCTTGGTCAATGCCGAGTACCAATTTTGATCTATCTATTTTTTTCAATTTCATTCTAAGATGAGATAAGAAACGCTGGTAAATTTCTTCATTGCCATCCCAACTTAAGAACATGGGGCCAAGCATAATTGGGTGGTCAGAACTACTTTTATTGTCAACGTTGGAATTTTTAAAGCAAATTGTTGTTAGATAACAGGAACTCACATTAAATGTTCTGGCCATGCCGATTACATTACCAGACTCAATGGCATTTATCAATAATTTAAGCTGGTCGTCAGAATACAAAATAACAATGGTTTTTATTTTTTGGGGATTAGTTGTTACCACCTCCCTAACAAATTTATTTCCTACCGCATGATTTAAAGTTGCAAGAATGTCATCTGCAATATTTGCTTTGTTTACAGCTTGACCACTTGACTTTTTATTATTATGTTTGGTGTCATGAACAACCTTTGGGCAAAGAACATTGTCTGGATCAGCGGTATTTGCTTGGCGTCTTATTTCGCGTGAAGGTCTCTTTGACTAAATAACGTTCCTCATTATATTCTTCTGGGCTGTGGTTGTTCGAACATACGGCGCGCTTAATTTTGTTGAGTTTCCATGTACCGTATTCTTTGTATAAACTCCGAAGTATTCTACTATCGCGACGGGTATTTCCGCATCACACTCTCGAACCACGTTACTCTTCTTTTTTTTATAATTGTTGTCCCTGCCTTAACACGAATACTTTCTTTTCACGGTTACTACCGTAGACGGATCTGGCTGTGGGTACATTACAACGTATGATTTCTTCACTTCCTTACAAAAGGAACCATTCATTTTTTCAACGAAAGATAAATAATTGGAAGCATTTCTGACGTAATAATTTGTTTTGGTAGAATTCTTTTTACTGTCATATGACCTGCAATCGTCTGGGTACTCGATTTGCTTTTTATTTAACCTTCGTTCCCTGTTCTGTATTTTTGTTTGTTAATAATAGGATTAAAGTATGTTTTTTAGGAAAATATATGATATAAATGGTTCTTCTTTTTATTTGAAGGTTTCTAAGTAAAAAAAGATTGGGAGAAGAAGAAAATTTAGCATGTTTAGGTAATCGTGATATTCTCGCCGTCTCTTGACTTCATTTTCGGATTCGACGATAGTTTTAAATATCAATGTTTTTGTAAATAATTCGATTACAGTAATTGTTTTTGCAAAAATACATTATAAACATCACACATGTATAATATATAAGGCATAAAATGCATTTATTGCACATAATATGCTTCTTTCCTTCAATTTCCTTCTTTTGACTTCTCTTGTCTTCATTTCGAGTCACCGCGAAAAAGCTGCCCAGGTTGAGAAAAGCTGTTTTCTCCCCATTAGAGGTTTAGGTTTGGTTTATGGTGTTTAACGCCACTTTCAACAATATTTCAGTTATATCGTGCCGGTTCCCCGTTAGAGGAATTCATACTTTAGAGAGAGATACAAGTAAACATTGATGTCTTATGGGAAAAACATTCTAGTTCTGTGACAAATGTGGAGAAGACCAGAATTTGGAAAGAATTTACTACGTAGACCAATGCTTGCCTTTGGGTGTTGCACCAAGAACCGTGAAGGAAATTATGGACAGATAGAAGAATTTAACATACACGGCAAAGTCCACCTTCACTACCCCACTCGGAATACAAGAAGGAAGTAAATAAGAAGGTGGAGGTCCTGTTCCAAAGAAGTCAACTTCCTCTGTGGAGAAGATAGTTAACATGATGCAGGACACAACAAGCTTCTCTGGCATCGAAGGGGGTCTTCAGACGGCAGGCTTCATCCATGAAATTTTTTTTATATATCCTCGAGTGTCTACTTTTCATGGACCTAAGCATTATCGTGGAAATAACAATAAAATCAACAAATAAAATAAAATATGGAATTGCTTACCTTTAACACTGATATCTCATCCTTTTATCCACATATCCTCAGAAAAAACCATGCTCAATTTAATACAAAAATAAACGATAATAGTGAAGCGTATGAACAAAATTAGGGGACCGGAAGAGTCCACTTTTCGTGGGTATGTTTCAAACTGTTCTTTAAGGCCAAGGAAATCACAAAAACTGTTCCAACTTGATCAATCTGTTTTATGACTTTATATTAATGATTATTTTTCATTTGAAGCTTAAACTTCAATACAAAAAATAATAAATTTCAAGCAAACATTCCCCAGCAGGCCAAGGACATCACAAGAAATGTTTTCCAGCTTTGTATTTTTATGGTGATAATTTTGTAAAACCTTTTATGTTTAAACTTTCCAAATTTCAAATTCAAACAAGCATACCATTTCAAAAGTAGTAAATTATAGCGATTCTTCTTAAAATTAATTTTCATAGTGTTCACAGAAGTATTTAGTACCTCTTCTAACTGCAGTGTTAATTGCAGTGAAAAATTGGAGGTGTACCCAGTGTTTGCATGCAGAGTTATCACATTGAACCCATTTTGGATAAAACAATCCACAAACACAACATTTTTCCTTTGGGTCTATTTGAGATTCTGATTAATATTCAGAATCATTTTCAAAAGAAGAATCTAAGCATATATTAGATGGTCCAGCTTTTGGAGAATGTGTGTTATTACAACGTGTATCATTGGAAGCGGATTTCAACTTTTTGGCCTTTGACTTAACAACAGATGATTTCCTTTTTAAAGGCCTTGATGCACCCGACTTTGCACATTTTATTTTATTATCTTGACATGACTTATGTTTAATAATTTGTTTTGTAATATTGGTTTCAGTAACAGCTTTACTTGAAACTATTTTACTAATAGTATTTCTTACTTTCTTCAACGGAGCATTTAATTTGGAATTTTTAAGTTAAACTATATGACAGTTCAGGAATTCACTAGGGGACTTATTAAGCCACTGTTTTTTTCATTTTGAACTGAATTAGTTTGAGGTAAGTCAATAACAGTTGATTTTACAATAGAAACACCATTGTTGTTTTCAACAGCCATATGAATTGTGTTACTTGTAACATTATCATAAACTTCAGCTGGTTTTACATATTCATTAGAAATTGCAGAGGGATCAAAAGAATAAATTCGTTTTTTTCGAAAAGCAGCATGAAGGTTTTCAGCACTCAACGCCTTTGATTAAACTTTGCTTGCTATGTTACAAACATCATAACGAGTTATTTCTGTAGAATTTCTACGAATTACGTTATGACATTCACCATTATATATTCTCTGAAATGGACCGAAACAAGCAACATCAAGCGGTTGTAATACATGAGATGTATGTGCAGGTAATACAAATAAAACAATATTTTTAGCCCATTCAACTATATCAACAGCCACATGAGACTTGTGCCCATCTAGCATTAATAGTACATGCTGACCTGCGGTCACTTTCACAAAAAGTCGTAAGTTTTGTACTTAAGATTTTCCTAAGTGTGGTTCTACAACAATTTCACAAAACGTGTCGTAAGATTAATCGTAAACTTAGGATCAGTCCTACGACAAAATACTACGACCGATCTTACGATCACACTTACGATTTTCGTAAGACTAAAATACCTTGGCAACGCTACTTTCACTTCTGAAAATCATGCGCAATGGATACTTCCGATGTAAATAAAAACATCGTCTGCTAGAAAACTAGAAAACATGGCCATGGACCAAGTACAGTTTGTGATGGCTAAGCGTAAACCAAACTAGTCGGAAAGCGAATTGCTCGCGCTTTCCGATGCAGTGGCATCTAACATTTCAATCATCAGCGGTCAATTTGGCCCAGGGTTAACGGCCAGAGACAAAAAAACGTGTTGGGCCGAAGTTGCCGAAAGGTAAAAGCTTTCCCGTGAGATTCAGGATTGGGTTCAATTACTTTAAAAATTGCAATTGCAATATTTTTCAATTACATTACATTGCAATTACAGTGGTTTTTAAAAAGTATTTGATTTTTTCAAATACGTTTAAAAAGTAATTAATTACATTGCAATTACATTTTAATTCACAAAAATCAGAAAATTTACAAAATTTCCCAGATATAGATGTGGCACTTGGCCTTAAAATTTCCACTTGCATCTGTAGGAACCCCTACTTCAAATTCATCTAACACCCTTGATGTCATTGTTGGTTTATGAAAAACTGTTCATACCAAACTAAGTTTTAAGTATTAAGACTTGAACACTTTTAATACTTACATGTGTTACAATTACCACTGAACTGTTCACAGCATGGTGTGATTAACTAAAATCTGTCACCATATGCCTGAGGCATGGGATTAGTCTTTTGTCTAGATACCTTGATCATTCAATAATGATCTTGATTAAATAAACAATGTTAAATGATGGGTTTAAGTGTTATAGAAATTTAGTATATTGTCAGGGATGATTAATAGAATTTACACCCCAGGTCTATTGTTAAACCATACGCTTTCTATCTCTGAAACTGCCTTTCTATGAATTACTGTATTGTTATAAGAACAATAGCCTGTGACGACAGGGGTTTCTGGAAACCCTTGTCTTCACACATTGTGAGCACGGCATATTGTGCCTACAACAATGAAGTAATTAATTACCACTCAGCTGAAAATAACACGAAAACTGGATATTGAAAAACTGAAAAAGAAAACATAAAGATCTTGTTAATGAAATATAGTCTGAAAAAAATTCAAGCAATCGTTAAAAAAACCTAAATAATAATAAAAAATCGTAAAAAAAACTTGGTCGGGAAAACATTGTAAAAAGAAAATATACTATATGTTGGCACCCTTTCAAAAGATTAACATTGGTGGATCCAGGGGGGGGGGCTCCCCCTTTTTTTCGGAAAATTTATTAAAATTATGTGAAAATTGTCGAAAATGAGACTGTTATTACCTTTTTTTTTATTCTGAAACTTTCTTGTATTGTCTGCATCCATGCTTTAAAAACAAAAACAAAAACAAAAAACATTGACCTGTTAAATGCGCACTTAAAAACTGAACAGTTTATTTGTAGAAAAATACTTTGTCATATTCAACATATATTCTTACTTACTTTATTTAGCAGTTCTGAGTAATATGTGTGACAATATGGTTAATATCCATTCTCTACAAAAAGTTCAGTTTAATATAACACGTCTATCATTCCTGAAGATCAAATGTATATCGAATAACATCTCTCATTATTAACCAATCAATCGGTTTAATCCTTAATACAACTCAGTCGTTCAATCTATCTTTATAGAAGAGGTACCCAATGGGGAAACCACAAAAATGTATCGATTTATGAAATTTAATGTTTCTGTGTTTATTGTTTTTGTTTTTTATAACATTTTATAATGAATATTCCGTGTATTTAGAATAACATGGGGAGTAAGTTAGTTATACACTTTGGCATACGGTGTTTCTGGATTAGAAACACCTATACCTCAGTGTATAACTATTACATAATGTAACAGTAAAATTGGTGTTGACCATTCTTATATACATGTAGCCTATATGCAATAAACATGATATTGATAAGCATGTATTTTTTTAATTCAATTTATTGTTTTTCATATTATCAAAAATTGTATAATTTGTTTTACATCAATTTATCTTCTTTTTTTTTTGACAATGAAACAAAAATTTTCTTTCGAGATAAATATTACTTCAGTTCTCAGGTAAATAAATTGAAGCTTTTCAAGCATATGGTGTATGTAATTGAAATGTATTTAAAATGTAATTGCAATTACACCAGTTTTTCAAAATGTATTTAAATGCATTCAATTACATGTCATTGAAATCAAGCTCAATTACAATTACTTCCAAAAAAGTAATTCATTGCAATCAATTGCAATTACCCCATCCCTGGTGAGATTCAGCACGATTTACATATTATATATCCCCCGTCATATCCCTTATTTTAATTTCCATTACTTGTTTCTATTTTGTGGCACTGTATACACTATGGTCAGGTTTCCTTGGTCGAATAGCTTGAGCCAATATACAGTATGGTGACAAAAGTCTTGCAACTTGTAAAAAAAAATCCCTATATGATGAACCAAAACCTTATTTTTTCAAAAAATTATTGTGAAGTTATTTCTGGATAGATTTTAACAAATTTTACACCAAAACATTCAGAATTGTTTATTTGCTCATTATGTTTATATGAGTGGTTTTTATTTGTACATAATATAAACAGGATTGTTAATTTTTAGGATTTATTTTTACTTAAAATATATAGGAAAATCAACGTCAATTTTTATTTTTATGTACACTACAAGTCCGACCCCACTCGAGCAGTGTCCGGAAAATCGACGCGCAAGTCTCCGTCAGACTATTAATTATTATCTAGCTAGTCCTACTTATTGACTCGAACTTTTTTGTGCATTTCCCATTTGACATGTTTGACCCAAGTTGATTGATTGATCTGTCAAAAACTAAAACAGACAATGTACTTAGCATTGACAATAATTGCTGATTTGGGACAGGTAAAATTCGGATATAGAATTCTGTGGTGTTAGAGCTGACTGCTTTCAGTAATTGTGTGTGTGCCGTGAGAGGTTGAAATATAACGAATTGGAATTTACACTAATTTTGTGAACTTGGGTAGAAAGATGATAAATATCACGATACCCGGAAATGAGGAATCACTTCGAAAATGGTTCTCAGCCCTCCTAGAAAGCTGTCTGTTATTGTCTCGAGAAATAAGAGAACCATGGAACGACGAAAGACTTTGTGGCTGGCTTGCAAAGTCCAGACAGAGCGCATCGCATGCTTATTGCCGAGTATGCAATTGTGACTTCAAAGTGGAACACGGTGGGCTGAACGACGTTACCAAACATTCTGTCACTGAAAGCACAGAACTCAACCCAGGCTGCCAGCAACCTTTTTTGTTCGACCAGATGTCTTCAGCAGCAAAGACACCAGCTGCCAAGAAGGCTGTAAAATCACCAAAAAAAAAAAATTAATAGGCAGCACCAAAACCAAAAAAGAAGTAAAGATGTCTAGCTTCATTTACCAAATTTTCTCAAAAAGAATCTTAAAATGTATATCAATTAAAAAAGCTTAATCCACCCAAACTCTGTAAAGTTTCTTTCCCTTATCTTCTGATTCATATTATTTCAGTTTTGATCAATATGAACATGATCCTTCTAAACTGACGAACTTTATAGGTACAACTTTATATAGATAAATAATATGATGGGATACATGAACACGAGACATTGATATCAGGAAGACTGCAACAAAAATATGGAATTTATGAACATGAGACACCAAAAACTGAAAATCATTTAAAAAAAAAAACAACATATACGCCAAAATGTCGCAAAATAAAAAAATTTGGCTGTCCTATTTTTGCTGTGAGTGTAACTTACCTACCTAGAATGGAGTTGCCTCTTTATCATGAGAGGCGGGTTCCTTTACTGTTTGCTATCAATAATGGAGTTGTCTCTTAATCGCGAGAGGCGGGACCCTTTGTTGTTTGCTCTCCGAATTATCTTAACTATCAACACATCAAGATGTGAGTTGCCTCTTTATCGCGAGAGGCGGGACCCTTTGCTGTTTGCTCTCCGAGTTATCTTAACTATCAACACATCAAGATGGGAGTTGCCTCTTTATCGCGAGAGGCGATACCCTTTGCTGTTTGCTCTCAGTTATCTTAAATATCAACACATCAAGATGGGAGTTGCCTCTTTATGACGAGAGGCGCGACCCTTTGCTGTTTGCTCGCCGAGTATCTTAACTATCAACAAATCCCAAATCAAGATGGGAGTTGCCTCTTTATCGCGAGAGGCGGGGACCTTTTTAGTTTTAGCTTTAAAGGCAGCAAGGGAGTTTCCTGTCTATCGGAAGAGGCGAAGCCAATTGCCGAGTACGTGTTATCTTTGCTATCAACATGTGATACCCCCATACCGCCCGAGCGTTTTTACAATTTAAAAAAAAAGAAAAAAAGAGTGACCACCCCGTCAGTAAGGTGTCCGAAATTCGATAAGAACCTAATTTCGATAGGTCAGTATTTTTAGTGTCGCATTCGGATACTGATGACGTCACCACCCGGAACTTTTTGGTATAGAACGACCTAGTGTTGACGCCTACCACAAGTAAACAAAAATCTAGAAAATGTCTTTAAAAGAAGTGAGTAACTTATTTTATTCCTCCTAGACTAGAAAAACTATGTTTTTACTAATACCATTTTATTTGACCGCAAAACGTTGATTTTCCTCATGAAAACTTAATTAGAATCCACTGAACTGTCATTGTCTTGATCGTCTGCCTCTACGCTAATATATTCTAAAAATAGAACATAGTGGAATCCCTGTCCAAAAATAAAACGTTTGGAAAGCCAAAGGTGTCATGTTATGAAATTGTTCAAATGACGTTCAGAGACATCTTTAAAGAGTGGCAACTTACAGAAGTGAGAATAAAGTGCTACCAATGAAAAACTAATTAAATCTATGATTTTTTTGTAAGTTTATGTCTGTATATTTATTTTATTTTAAATTAAACATGTTTTCCATTAAAAAAAAGTCTCGAATTTTATCAACTACAATCAAAGGTCATCTTGAGGCTTCATAAGATATTTCATTTTTCTATATTTCTAACAGTCTGCAATTTTTGAGAGAGAAAAAAAATATTTGAAAAAAATATATACTTCACAGTATCTTCGAACTTGGTGATTAGTGTCGACATTTTTTTGGGCCGAGATATATCGGGGACGACTGTTTTAGGGCCGAATGAGTTGGAATTATCTCCCCTATCGATATAAGGATACGCCATTTTCTTTCAAGTAAAAACAACGAAACACTTCATAAGATTGACACCAGTCAAACTGTTTATCGGATGTTTCTTCTTTTTTGCACAGTTAAACAACTATATTAGTAATTTAAGTTTATTAAAGTATTTCATACAAAAAATCTACGGGAAGCTTGACATAAGCCAATAAGTCGTTACGTTATCGAAATTTGGTAACGCCAGGATAATAGTTGATGTTATCAATTACAGTGGCGGATTCAAGGGGGGGAAGCCCCTCCCCGTCGAAAAAGTCAAGCACATATATTAACATACGCTTTTCAAGGCTAATTTAACGTCACGGTTTGGCTTTTAATCGAATGGTTTCTATCTGTGTGATGAAAGTAAAACTAAATACAAATTAATTTCTTTGTATTAATTTTAATCTTGAAGAGGTAATTCAGTAATTATGCTAAGTCAAATATTCAAATTTATTATATGTTTTTATGCATGTATTGTCAAAATCAGGTATTGTCTTAAACCGTTATATAAACATGTTCAGTGTCACAATTATATTGTCTGAAGATAGGCTAATTATGTCATCAGTAGCAAAATGATTAGTTAAATTATTTAAAAAGAGATACACTTTATTAAATGGAGGGGTTGCTTCCCTCTCTTCATAATGATATATTATGCAAATTATTGATTGTATGTTTTTTGTTTGTTTTTGTCTCTTTGTACTTTAATACTTTAACTGTACTTGAACTGATGTAATTGTGTCTTTTGTTGTTTCTTTATATTATATCTGTAACCAATCAACCCAATCATATATGTTTATTCATTGTTTGATTATTCTGCTCAGCATTGAGCACTGTGATTAGTTAATAAAAATATCTGTATCTGTCCTAAACCGTTATATAAACATGTTCAGTGTCACAATTGCATATAGGTATAATCACCAACACCTGTAAATTTAGGTTCTTTGAAGGGAATTCTTTTTTAAATAACATTTATTTTTACAAATAAAATGAAAAGCAATTATTGCTGTATTTAAATAAAAAAATACACGAGTTTCCGTTTAGAAAATATATGAATACAGCATATTTTAAACTCTAAATGAAAATATAAATACATTATAAAATAATCAAAATTAATTAGAAATGAAATAGACTTAAATTATATTTTTTTCTTGCAAATGCTCAGACCCTTGAACAGTTTACAAAACTGCCAAAACACACATACACCAGACAAAGAGCAGCTGATGTAACTTCTTTGTTGTATTCCATTTGCAACTTTGATTTTGTCGTAACCATTGTTATTGTTCAAATGTGTCTGGCTTTTAAGAAACCAATACAATCTATTTGACATAGGCATATCCTTAAAAAGCGTAACTTTAGTTCAGATCTCACTAGACTACAAAGCAAATGTTGAACAATTGAGCCACCAGTGTTTTGAGAGGAGTGTTCAAATATGTGAACCGCTAGACATAGAGGTTAAAAAAACCTAGAATATGCGGACACATGAGAGATAATATTGGAGCAGAGGGTCCGGAAGACTACTTTAGGAAGTCAATAACTGTACCTTTTCTCGACTATGCGCTAAATGAAATGAAAACAAGGTTTACCGACTTACACATCAGAGCCGCTTTGGGACTAAAGTTGGTTCCATCTATCATTGAAATACTGCTCCATATCTGAGCCCCCCCCCCCCATCAACAGAGTCTCTGGATCCGCCCCTGAATTATCTTCAATCCTTATCGTAATGACAGTGTAATCACAAATGTGCTGTATCTTCATCGCGCATGTACATAATTATCTCCCTTGTATTTACACTAATGCTAATTTGTAGGTGGCGCTAGAAAATAATTAAGGTAGAAAAATAAAAAGAAAA
>MJUT01003805.1:76742-123242 GCA_002080005.1 Gigantidas platifrons | reverse complement strand
ACAGTGTAATCACAAATGTGCTGTATCTTCATCGCGCATGTACATAATTATCTCCCTTGTATTTACACTAATGCTAATTTGTAGGTGGTGCTAGAAAATAATTAAGGTAGAAAAATAAAAAAGCGATTCTGATCTATCGGTCTCCTCAATGAAATCCACCAGAGCTGGAAGGATATTTTCCATATCTGGCGAGTTCACTTCAAGTAGGGTATCCAAATCCAATGTAATGTTTCCTCTGATGAAATAGTGTTTCTGGGTGAGTCTTTCTCGTTCATTTTCGTATTTTGTGCAATTTAACAAATAATGTTCGACATCTTCCCGTTGGTTTCAGTGTTCGCATTTGTCGTTTTTAAGATGTTGGTTTAGGTGGAATTGTTAAGCATTTAATTTGGAGTATCCAGTTCTTAGACTGTTAATAACAGTGTACAGTCTCTTTTTTGGCAAATCGTTTTTCACTTTGTCTTTTACTACTTTGTGAAATCTATAGTAGTGCCTCCCAATGTTGCTGCTATTCCATCTTACTATCCACTTTTTCGTAACTGCATCCCTTGCAGCTTTTCTGATATCTTGCTTTGTGAAAACCTGTGTATTTAATTCCAATGCTTCAGCTTCTTTTGCAATTTGCAAGTTGGTCTGCAATTTCATTTCCTCTAATACTAGCATGGCCTAGTGTCCAATTGAAACTGACTACTACTCCTTGCTCTTTGGGATAATTTATTTGACTTTTAATTTCATTTATTGACTGGAAGTCATTTTCACTTTTCCAATTTAGAGTAAGAATACCAAGAGCTGATTGACTGTCCGAAGTGATGGTGATGTTGTGTAGTTCCTGGTCCTTGGAGTTGATGAAGTAGTCAAGTACAATTTGTATTGCAATTATTTCTGCAAGAAGAATGGAGCCACTGTTAAAAACTGCTCTTTTGAGTTCTATTTCTTCTTCTTTGTGGAAAATAATAGCACCAGATCCACAGGGTCCAGGATTGCCGGAACATGAGCTTTCTGTAAATGCGACTGAATTATTTAAGAAATCCAGAATAATTACTTTCCCTGCTTCTTCTTGATGTTTTGTCCTTGATTTTGAACTGCCAAGGTTTCTCCGGTAGTCTGGTGGATGGATGGTTGATACTAGACCCTGATATTCATATTGTGGTTCTATGCAGTTAACATCGATATATGTTGTTGTTTTCACATCTTCTGCTTGCTGGTACATTTTTCCTAGTGGTGATATATGTCTTTCTGATTCTTCTATTTCTTTCCATACTTCCAACTTTCTTTTAATTGGGATGGTATTCTTATATGAATTGATCTTTCCTAATTGCCATTTCTTCTCTTATCAAATCTACTGGTAAGGTGCTGCTCACTACTTCTAATGCCTCTAAACTTGATTGAGATGGTAAGTCCAGACACAATGTTAGTCCTTTTCATCTTTTAATTATGCCTAGTTCATATCTCTGTTATTAAGTCACGTGATTGTCAAGCGGTCAGTAGTCATACAAAAAAAACATATTTTACATACGGAAAATGGGATGATCCTTACAAGTTTTACTTGGTAGTATTTTTTTTTATTTCAGAAACAGCAATCTAGGAGGGGGGATTATAAACAATATTGTGTATGCAAGTTTAATTGGTGCTAATGATATTGTTTATTTAACTTAGAAAAGTGAAAAATGTTAGTTTCACTAATTACGAGTACTCTGGATGAAATTGTAATTTATAATTGTCTTAATACAAATAATGTATATATAGCAGATAAAATAAAACCTTGATTATATTATTTATAGCATTTAGTTGTTTATTCCTCCCCTTTTATTAAAAAATAAATAAATTGGATATAAAATCGTATGCAATAAATATTGGCATCAAATCACAAGCAATTGCGGATTTGTACATCTCATCCTTACCGAGTTTAAGTCGGTTTATTAGATAGGTCGAAAACACAAGACGTCATTTTTTTGTAAACAAAAGCGTCGTAGATATTCTGAACTCGAATTAAAAACTAACTTAAAAGCAAATTTTATTTTACTAATATGATTTTATGCGCAAGAGTACTTACTAACTCTAGAATAAAAGGTATGTCTGTGTTCAACGAGATAAAAGAGAAATCACCGGAGATATGTTAGTAGGTCGAAAACACAATACACGAGCCAACCAGCCTTCCTCTTTCTCCTTAATGGTGTGTGCTTATCGGAGAAGCAACAAATACCAATCTTATAGTCTTTGGTTTGACACGACCGTGACTCGAACCCACGATCTATCGCACTCGAGACGAGCACGCTAACCATTACGTCACCAATGCGGTTACCCTAATTACATGATTAATTCCTAATCACATAATTAGCTAATGCAATGAATAAATTCTGTGGCTGAACCTTTTATAATCAATGCGTTAAATAATCCACAGTCGCTTGAATTTCAATGATTTAAATAAAAAAAAGTTGATTGATTGGTGTTTAACGTCCAGCGAGCAATTGTTCAGCTATATTCAGGATGAGAACATTTAAAAATGTAAACGCCACGGAACTCGAAACAAGGAAAGGTGATGGATAGGGGCGGATAATTTAGCCAGTGCAACAGGTCTCCTATGGACCACTCATCATCAGCATAATGCTCATAATGAGCTGCTACACTGGGTTCTTTAACGTGCGAAGATGGTGGCAATCTCTCAACACGGGACCTCGGTTTTATTTACGTCTCATCCGAAGGACTGGTTGGTTGTAAATTTATACATCCCGCACAACCGACGGGCGCCCCTTCAAGCCGAAGAAGCTATCGGTCCCATTTCTATACCCCGGGGTTCCCGCGGGGTATAGTATATATATAGTAAATAGGGGAAGTTACATGTATGAAATGCATTTTTTTGCGCCAAAATGTAAACAATCGTAATTAGGTCTAATAGGACGCAAATTATTGTAAGAACCTTCATTCCGAGCATTTTACAAACGTATGGGCCATTTTTACACTGACGTTCAGCCTCTGACTTCGTTACAGTCGCCATGGTGGAACTATTCCGCACTGAATGAGAAATACTTTTCAAAGCATCTGTAATATCATAAATTTAGCGGTAAGCACTTCATATGCATATTAATCGATTAATTAGATCATTTGAGAAATTTAGAAAGCAATATTTGACTTCAATTTCGCTTGTACGAATATAAGGGGAGATAATCTGCAAAAAAGTTGAAATGGCGCAAAATATGAAAATCGAAAGTTGAAATGACACAATTGGATGATGACGTTTTGCATCTTGTTTCGTGGTACAAAAAACTTCCAATGGATGGCAAATGAGGCTACCAAAAACAACATACATTCATATAGTAAACATGGGGGTTGTTAATAGACGAAATGTCAATACAAGATGACTTGCAAGTTGTGAAGAAGGGAGATACTTGGTCACTAGTAGGAAATGATGATATGTCTGCAGTATGTGTTTCATGGTTTCACTGGGTTTCGTTGGCCAGTTGCATATTACGGTAGGGAAACTGCATGTGCATAGCAAATATATAATACTTTTTGGGAAGTTGTCTCAAAGCTCCATCAGTACAGAATTATAGTAGACTATGTAAACATTGATGGAGCCACCACAAATAGACCCTTCATGAACATACTATCATCTTCTGGTAATTTACGTAAAGAAAACTTTGTTGTGTCTGATATATTTCAACGGGACCACACAATATGCCTCATTCAAGACATAAAACATGTGTTAAAGAAAATCAGAAATAGTGTACTGGCTAGTCGCCTCGAATATGAATCAAAACCTGGTCGTTTTATAGTAATAATTCAAGACCAATAGTATGGAATCACTGGGAAAACGCATATAAATACAATGTACAAGATGGCTTCCCAATCCACAAAAGCTCAACAGAGGAGCATAATGATGGTAACCCCAGTCTCACAAATGAGGAATCATTTAGCATCAGGTGTCCTAAGCAAAGAAATGTTGTATTTGATGCAATGGTATCAAAGTACTCTTGACAATCCTGCTAAACTTGCATCAACTGTTGAGCTTTTAGAAAATACATCAATACTGGTGGACATTTTCTTAGATAAAAGACCAATAACTAGCTTTCAAGATAACAGACTGAACAAATTAAAAGAAGTTTTATCTTTTTTCAATGAATGGAAACATGAAATTGAACAATGCCAAATTTATAGCTCTTCGAAAAACCTCATAACATTCGAAACCAGGGAAGATTTGAATTCAAGTATTCAAGGCTTTATTTCATTGTGTCAACAATCAATATCTCGTGGTAACAGTATAAATCCTGGATATATCAGCTCTGATATAATAGAGAATAATTTCTGTCAGTTGAGAGGAATCCATAATGGTTTGAACACTAATCCAACACTAGCTCAGATTGGTCCCTCACAAACAGCTGTATGTCTTGGACAAACAACACTGTCATCCAAATGTAATTCTGGAGGATCAGCATCCTACTTCAAAGCAACTACGCCCTGTGCTTTAAATACTTCACAGAACAAGAAAAGAAAATTAACGAAACCTATTAGATTATAATAAAGTATGCGAGATTTTTTTTAATTAATCACAGGGGGCGGGTACTTGGCAAATTTGTCTGCATATAGGATCGTCATGAAAAATTTTTTTTATCCTAAAAAAAAATACCAAAATATTTGTCACCACCCAAAACTATACCTTATGAAATTAATACCCCCAAAAATTACCTGATAAAATAAGAAACCCCCAAAAAATACCAACAAGGATATCATCCCCTCCCCAACAACAAAAATTTGTGTATAAAAATACCCACAAAGCGTATAACTTTGCGTCCGTATAGGCCTAATTACGATTGTTTACATTTTGGCGCAAAGATACATTTCATAACTTCCCCTATTTACTATATACGAGGGTTGTCCGTAAAGTTCGTGGACAGGTCCCAATTTTCCTAAAAACAACGTGTTTTTCAAAACTTTTAGTGATACCTATATTCCTTAATTAAATGCGATGTTAGATATAAAAAACTGTATCATATTTTAATTTCCTAACTTAATTAAATCGATTTTGTAATGTCTGTCATAGGGCACCCGGAGCACAGTATAAATTACGTGTAACTTCTATGTGGTTACTTGTGGTTGGCCATGATTTGTTTTCATTTAATCGCGCAAATTTGAATGAAACTTGTACTGTGACGTTGATGGTGCTCTCGACGTCACATCTGTAAAATTTGAATCGGAAGCACTCTCATATGGCTGCGGAGTCCAGTTTTCAAACCTTGAAGATGAAACCTTCTTCATCGGAAAAAACGACGTTTTGAAACAAGGTGGAGCAGAGGGCCGTTATAAAATTTTGTGCGACATAGGAAAAACGCCAACTGACACGCATAAATTCATCAAACAGTCAGTAACACATTCCAATGGTAGTCGCTCGTTAGTGTTTAAGTGGCATAAGAGATTTTCTGGCGGTAGAGGTAGTTTAATGGACGATAAACGCGAGGAGAGACCGTCTTTTAAGACTTCAGATGTTGTGAAAAATGAAGTACGCGACGCTATTGACGGTGACAGACGTTTAACTGTGCGTGAAGTTGCGGACAAGTGTGTTATATCAGACAACGGTACATGAAATTTTAGTTCAAGAACTACACATGAATCGCATTTGTTTCTTAGAAAGTTTAGCCAGAGCGGAATTAGATTTCTGGATAGAATAATAACCACAGATGAATCATGGTTTCACTACTATGACCCGGAAACAAAGCAACAATCAAGTCAATGGAAAAATGTCGACTCTCCTCCGCCAAAAAAAGCAAAAGTGACAAAATCTTTAGGAAAAAATATGTTTATTCTTTTTATGGACAGGAAAGGAATGATTCTTACACATGCTGTTCCCCGTGGTCAAACAGTTAATGCAGACTACTATTGTAAGGTATGTAAAATTATAATAAAATATAATTCGAATATAAATCGTACTTTAAGTCTACTATGATATTAATATTTATAAACATACGCGAACAAATATTTTATTGATGTATTTTTAAAGTCTTTCAATAGAAGTTTTATTTTCCACTCGTTTTTTGTTCCGTAGGTCCTGAGGCGAGATTTAGTGCAAGCTTTACGGAAGAAACGACCACAACTAGCATCAAGTTTAGACCATGTGATACTCCACCAAGACAATGCACCAGCACATACCTCTCAGAAAGCTCAACTTGAAATAAATTTACTTGAATTTCAGATTTTAAAACATCCACCCTACAGCCCGGACTTTGCAGTTTTCCCCTACATTCTTACGGGGAATGAGGTTTGACAATTTAAGTGAATTAAGACAAACCGTAATGATTGTAATATTTCACATGAAAACTGATCAGTTTGTGCACATTTTTGATGACTGGGTAAGACGACACAAGAAATGTGTGGAATTTAAAGGTGACTACGTCGAAAAAAGTTAAATTGGTCTGAGCGTTTGATGTCGCTTAACGTCAAAAACTTTTACCGCTGTGCTCCGGGTGTGAGTATGCTTATTTATAAGATCGAGAAAAATTCATACTTGTAGTTCATTTTTATTTACAAAATTTTGTTCACTTGTCGAGTAAACTCTACTATAAATGAAAATTGCAATTTCTTTTTTTCAACAAATTAAATAACAAAATTAGAGATTACCACGAACTTTACGGACAGCCCTCGTATATACTATATTTTTTTACTCTTTTATTTTTATTTAAATCATTGCAACTCAAGCGACTGTGAATAATCATATGATTATCTTTTAATAACTTGATTAGCAAGTGATAATGATGACCCAACATTCAGCTGGGCAAAGCACCTTGCCTTCCTGTCGTCTGCTGTCAAAATGGAGAATGAAGAGAATCCGAAAAAGCTGCTCAGGTTGAGAAAAGCTACTTTCTCTCCTTAGAGGTTTAAGTTTGGTTTATGGTGTTTAACGCCACTTTCAACAATATTGCAGTTATATCGTGGCGGTTCTCCGTTAGAGGAGTTCATACTTCAGAGAGAAATACAAAAAAAGATGTCTTAATTGAAAAAAAAACATTCTAATTCTGTGAGAAATGTGGAGCAATGCTTTGGGCGTTGCACCAAGAACAGTGAAGATGATTATGGACAAATGGAGGAATTTAACATACGAGGCAAAGTCCACCTTCATTGAATACAGGAAGGAAGTAAATAAGGCAGGTGGAGGTCCTGCTCCAAAGAAGCCAACTTCCTCCGTGCAGGACACAAGCTTCTCTTGCATTGAAGGAGGTCTTGACACCGCAGGCTACACAAATGAACAAAATGGTATATTGGTAATGGTGTTTAACGTCACTTTCAACAATATTTCAGTTATATCGTGGCGGTCAGTTTATCACATAATATTGTATCCAGTACACCTCGCAATAGTAGATTTCATGGTTACCCATAATACCTTACGCGCTGGCGGAGTTCCGGTTCAAAGGTAAACAATGAGGTAAATGGAGAAACTATGTCCAAGGGTACAAAATCGTAAAACTGAGCTACAATGCAATGCTAATCCCTATCCCAATTACACCAAAATATTTTTAAAGAAGTGAAATCGATTGGCTTGAGACATCTTAAGGCTCTATTGTGTGAAGATGCAGGTATAAACATTGACGGTGTTGGAAGGGAGGATGACAGGTTCATCTTTGGATTGAGTTGGGTATAATGACCTCAGGGGTAGATGCAGGAGATGACTTTGGGCATAAAATTCCCAAATGTGCAGACTACTTGTTCAATAATCAGCAGCTTGACGAGTATAAAGATCTCACCCCACATATTTTTTAAAGCATGGTATTGGTCTAAGGACACCATTCAGACATTGATGTGTCTACAGTGAAGTATCTGCTTAATAGCAAGTCACAGGAATTTACTTCCACGTCATTGTGTCATTACAAATTGTCAAGAGCATATCAACATCTTGATGCAAATCACATATGTAATGTTTCTTTTAATTAACTGAAACAGAGTTATAACTTTTGTGTAATTAAGGCTTCTTGTATACCTTCCCAAAGTGGTGATGAGGCCAATATTAAACACCTACATGTAATCCTCGACAAACAAACCGGAGAACCATATGGTGGATTTTGTACATGTACAGTTGGGTTAGTATATTATTGGAAGAAGCAGATCTGTCTAGAAAAATTCAAAATATCAGTTTAACAAATGTAGTCTATTTTACAGGTGGGCACACTCTCCCAAATTACATAATGTCAGAGTACCCACATTTTGAAAATCTAGTTGATTAAATTACAAAAATATCTGTAACTGTACATCAGTTCACTGAATGTGAAGGGTGTGAAGATCAAAATGAAGAGCTTAAACCAGTAAATTCATTTGTTCATATATTTTTTTTTTCAAAAAGTAAACTAATTACTTGCTGTTTCTGGTATGTGGGTTCAATTCCCACCCAGGGTATGAAAAATAGATTACTTGTACTCGTAAAAATACAGCAATGTATCTTAAAATACTCTCATGTTGTGTTTTATACAAGTAGTTTATAATATAGCTGGTGCAAACGGAGGAAATTACCCTATGCCTCCACCAGAAACTTAAATGCAATTAAGCTTTGCCTCATCTAAACATTATTGGGGAAAAATAGCAAAAAATATCTTACATAAATTAAAAAAAAAAAACCAAGAGAGGATTTTGTCTCTGGCAATATCATCTCTTCTATTTAATTAACACAATTAAGAGAAGAAATTATGAAAGTATTTTTTATATGTATTTTCGGGAACAATAACTGCTAGTAAAACCTACCGTGTTATGACAACCAGCAGTGGAAATCAACCAAGCAGATCACTTCTTTGTGACATCATGATGTACAAAAAACAAGGATATTTCATATATACCACCAAATTAAATGGGGATTAAAGCATGAAGCTACTGCTATTTTAGCTTATTTGAGTTTGAGGAAAGGTAACACACAGAGCAGTTGTAGTGGTTAGACATGGCTTACTGACACATAGAAACTTGTATAACGGCATCACCTGATGCAATTATTAGCTGCGATTGTCAGTTTTAATATAATTGAAATTAAATGTCTGTTAGATGTGAAACTTGTTTAAATTCAACTTGACAATATTATGTTGTTGCTATAGTGTTGATATTTTTTTTGTAACTTAAGAGATAATTTAATTTTTATTTAATAATATTCTACACCACATAGACAAGTTGTACTGCTGTTCTGTTTGAATGGTGGACTTTTGAGAATAAAAAGTGTTTTCTTTGTGTAAATGTTTGCTAGGAGACATGTTTTAGATATTCTCAGACTAACATTTAGAAGGTTTTCATTATATTGAAAAATTATGGTATGCTGAAATTTTAGTAATATTTCAAGTATTACCTTGAATTATAATATGACTTCCATCAAACACTGAGACTAAACCTAGGGTAAAAATAATATAAATCTATACCAATTGTTATTGATGATGTCAAAGACCATTTTCAAGAATACTTTGCTTATTTTTAAATATAAGAATAGAAATAATTCATGGTATTCATATGTTTATAATTTTTTACCTTTATGTTAGCACTTTACCCCTCGCTATTACACTCTTGGTAAAACCTTGCGACATAAAGGGCGTATTTGTGGTAAAAACAACATAAACATATGACCACCATGAATAATTTCATAAATATTCATTCTTCCTTAGGACAAAGATTATCTGTCTGTTTCCAGGGTTGGTCTAAAAACAGGATGGGCAATTTTGATACATTTTAGACATAACTTTTTTTTATTACTTAATCTTTTTTAAAAATTAAATTGATTTGTAAAGTAGAAACAAATATCTAACATTTGATATAAAATCTATTTGGAAATATTGAGAGATGAATTCAAAATCTTGACAGGACGGACTTTTTCACGTAACAAAATGGCGAGCAAATTATCAGTGTACTTGATTTTGCTTTCAAATTATTCTTCTAATAAAACATTTTGTCAAAAGATAATTATATATTTGGAAAGCTTGTAAAATAAGCTTTATTTTGGTATAAATTTTTTTTTGTTGAAAATCTCGACAGGACGGACATTTACACAAAACAAAGAGGTTAGAAAATTATCAGTGTTCTCGTCTTTGATGTCAAATTATTCTTTAAATAATAATTTCTGTCAAAAGATGGTTATATATTTGGAAAGCTTGTAAAATAAGCTTTTTTTTATATATAAGTTTATTATTTTTGTGTACATTAAAGTATGAAAATCTTGACAGGACGGACTTTTACACAAAACAAAATAGCGAGAAAATTATCAGTGTTCATGTGTTTGATCTCGAATCAATCTTTTAACAATAACTTCTGTCAAAAGATGATTATATATGTGGAAAGCGTGTACAAAACAGCTTTATTTTGATACATATATCTATTTTTTTTAAATCTGTAAAGTATAAAAAGTGGCCAGAAAAAATTGGTGTTAGTCTTGTTTTTGATGTAAATTTATCCATTTACTGGTAATTTCTGTCAAAAGATGACTATATATTTAGAAAGCTTGTATAATAAGTTTTTATATATATATACATATATTTTTTAAACATAAATATGAGAATCTAGGCACGTAAAACGGTAATAATTGTGACGAGATTTTTAAAGACCGACAGTAGGAAAAGATTGTAAGTATACACATCAGATATTTTATAATATTGACTTTATTTTCTTTTAGTTTTTCTTTTTTGTTTAATTTAATGATTATTTTTTACATTGATTACCCAGTTCAACCAGCTTGTAGATGTTAAATCCACCGAGCAGCCATTTCTATCTTACGATACAACCTTTAATTTGTGTGATTGTTATGTGTCAGCTATTATTTTTAAGTATATCTTATTAAGTATATCTAGCTTTCGTTATTCATGACAGAAAATTTGGCAGTGTCCATGAGCATTTTTTCAGCTTTATCAAATCTGCTATTCCTAAAATATCCAAAAAGAACATTCCTATTGTAGTTGATAGAGAGCCAGATATTCGGAAAGCTGTTCAAACTATACTCCCTGATTGTCCGGTACTTCTATGTTGGAACCACATACGTGGAGATTTTAAGTATCATTTACAGCAGATTCGTTGCCCCCTGATAATCTGAAGGTGTATCTTGATCAGCTTAAGATAATGCATGCTTGTGATTATGAGGAGGAATTCCTGGATTCTTCTATGTCGATTACTTTGGAGTGGTCACAACCAGCAGTCCCTTACTTTGAACGGGAACTCTAATCCGATATCATTAAACATGCAGGTGAATGGTTATTGGAAGGGTTTGATGGACTCTATTCTTACTCTGGTACAACTAATAACCTGTCAGAAAGCTACAATGGTGTGCTGAAACAATAGAATGATTGGAAGGAGTTACCTGTTGACATGTTTGTTCTCGGTTTTCATTTCTTACAAAACTTTGATTATTTTGAGGTTACGAAAGGCTTATCGGGTATGGGTGACTAGCATTTAAAACCAGAGTTTTCATGGGCTAGTATTCCAAGTGATGAGTTGGTTCTCCCTAAAAAAATTAGTCGCACCTTCAGAAATAATTGAGTACCTAAAACAAGAACACTGTACAAACAATTTTAGCACACCCACACAGTGAAAATTCGGACGATACTGTACATGTAGAAAAAAATCATACTGAACACTGTTCCCAAAAGAAACATGTCAGTTTCCTTCCACAACTACATGTTTTCATTTACTCGCTGCAAAAATGAGCATAGGACAAGAACCCATTAAGAAAAGAACAGTTGTTAATCTCCGACTTACTTCTTACAAAAACAGCAAGAAAACAATTGACGAAAAGTCTGGCAGAAAGCAACCCAGAGCAAACGATTATGAAACGACAGTCGTAGAACCTGCTCCAGACTCCGACTTTGTTCTGAATACACCAATAACACCATATTCCACCAGGACAAAACTACCCACACACTCGGCTCTAAAACGACAGACAAAACACCCCACTGTCCAAGAAAAAAAATACAGTTGGATTTAGAGCCGGTTGACGAGTTGGATACGACATCCGAGGTAAGACCTGAAGTCAGTCCTGATTTACCACATATCTGTAGAGAAAAACGCAAACACGAAATCAACACTCAAAACCTTCCAATGAAAAAGCAGAACATTGATTTCAGTACAAGAAATGTACAAGCTGAAATTTCATCACCACACACACCATGGGTAGGAAATCTTACACAGGCTGACAAAAATATTATCACTGATCAAAAATGCATAGAATCGGACATTATCAATCACGTTCACACAGTGTTGGCCAGACAGTTTTCAAAATACAGCATTCGCACCACAATTCACTACAGTAGAACAAGAGTGGATATCAAACACAAAATTTACAGACATCACGGGAATATGTGCACAAATACACCACACAGGTCAGGATCATTGGGTCACATCTGTACAAACCGACACAAATGAAACATACATTTTGGACAGCTTGTTTGAAAAATTTACTGTGTCACAAGAAATTCAACTGTCTCCGATTTATTCTCATGGCAAAAAAGGCTTCTTGTGAAAATGCCAGAAATACATAAACAGATAAATTCTATTGATTGTGGTTTATATGCAATTGCAAAGGAATACTGGATACACCGGTGGCTTGCACATCAAGTTTGATCAAAAATACATGAGAGATCATCTAATATCGTGCTTAGAAAAGAATCAATTCAGACCATTTCCAAAATGTTACATGTCAAAGAAATCTAAAGTTAAATCAACAAGTTTTATAATTGAAACAAGTTGTGAATGCGGAGAGACTGATGACATACAAAATATGGTTGGGTGTGAATGGACAAAGGGGATTAGACATGCAACACATGGAAACATAAATCATGTGCAAGTCCCGATTCTACTAACACATGGTATTGCAATAAAAGCAAGGCACACTGATACATTTAATTAATTACAATAACCATACAATTAAAACACCTTGAGTTAAATAAACATGTCACAACTCAATATAAAATAGTATATGCAATGTTCTTATTAATATGTACCCATTTTTATTAGCTTCAAGACATAAAACAGACAAACTTTTTGTTTTGGCCTTACCAGAGAAATTTTTATTTTTGTGGCAAAAGTTGGGTTTTCAAAAATAAGGTCTTCAAATGATAAACAAAGTAATTTCTATTGTTTCCCAGAAAATTACAAGAGAAATCATCTTTCCTTGAAATGGGCAATATTTCATTTTGGTCATAATTAAAGAAGTCGATATGAAAAATTCAGAAAATATTCCAATATATGATGATATTGACTCCAGAAATCTTGCTTTAATTTACAAAAGAAAAATAATTTTATTAAAAGATAAATAATAAGAAATTAATGAAAGTGGTGCAATTCTTTTTGTTGTATAAAAAAACAACATATTTTTCATAACCCAGTCAACACTCTTGATTCGTTAGGTGGTTTGCTACAATGTACATTTGTATATTCATATTTATGATATATTATTCTCTGCTGATATGAGTAAGCTGTTACTTAATAGCTTTTAGGTCAAACAAAAAAATGTATGTGTTTACTGTCACACAAACATTCATCTTATAAAACCCTACATTTTGTGGTGATTTTTAACAGATTTTCATCAAACAATATTAAAGTCTCAATATAGACATGTATTACCAATAGACTCAAGATAAAAACAAACAAATTGCTTTCTGACAGTAAAGCCACATTTGTGGCCTTACCACTGTTGCTTTCTGACAGTAAACCCACAATTGTGGCCTTACTACTGTGCAACTATATGTCTATGTTCAATTTTATTTGTGTTCTTTTTATTCATTTTAAAACTATTTTTCATAAATACAAAATTTAGAAGAATTTCAGCATTTGTTTTGTTCAGGAGTTACTGACAGCCCTTGGTGTCATCAGATGTAAAAAAAAATGTGATTTTTGTTTTTTGTTAGTGTTCTCATCAATTATTGAATAAATTTTGGGGGGTTTTACAAACATATAAACTTGACCAAATAAATTGAAGGATTTGTTTCATATAAATATATTATAATTGCTACTATATTCCTATTAACCATCAATTCTTTGAGTTGTGAATTACTTGTTTGTCTTGGTTTTGTTGTCTTTTGAAAAGGAAACATTGTTTTGGTGCATAGCCTTTGTCTGTTGGAGATGTCTGTTTTAAGCAACAAGTTTTTTCACATGCATTAAACAAAACCATGGTCTCTTGTCAGATTTGAACTAACACCTCTTGATGTATAATCTCATCAAGTGTACTACATTATACAAAAGAGGCTTTCCCTGGCTAATGTTTTGCACAAAAGTAACTTTTGAAAGATTTCTCAAATTTATACAAAGTATTGATATGCTGAACCCGACATTAAAGAAGTTATTACACTAGTATATTGTATCAGAAGTTTGATCTTAATTGTGTGTGTCTAAACAGCCAGGTAAATCCAGTCTGTACCAAGAGTGATGGGACCAAGTCCCTGAGTTTCAATAAATTGGTTGCGAGTCCTCCCTTTGACAACATAATGAATTCCCTGGTATATACGCCTAAACCAAGCTGCAATAAGATCATACCACACGGGTACATGTACATGTGTAATACCATGAGTCATGACCAACATGGGAATTCTTGGTTGTACATAACAGCATACATGTAAATTGTAATCACTGGCACTTGTTTCTATCAATGTGGGGGCCCTTCCTCCCTCTTCCTTTGATATAAACAAGTGCCTGTGATTACTAATGCACTGTAAGCAGATTTGTTTTAGTTTTCATAGCATGCTTTACATAATCATTCATTGGAGTTCATAATAATTCGAAAATTTATATACAAAACGGTCAGAACAAACCCGATCGTGACTTTTAAGCTCCTCCTACTGGTTATTTTCATCCAAACGCTGGCTTGTTTGGGGTCCTTGACCTTAGCAAATCTGTAATATGACCGCTTCCACCCATTAATTTTGTCATTCCCTCTCTGATTTGAACATCCTGGGGACACAGCAGAAGTCTCCGTAAGTTTTTGTTTGGTGCTCCCAAACATCTTTAGTTCAGCATTTTGGTCGGAGCAATCCATGGATTCCATAATGGAAGCATTGATCATTCAAACCGGAACTCCGCCAGATGGAATTACATTGTGGGTAACCATGAAAAACTCTGAATGTGGGTTCGAATTCACAGCTGAAGTGGTGATAGGCACTGATTGCACAGATAGTTACAAATCCAACTATGATACTATCACGACGGTCCTTAAAATGGTATAATAAATGCTACAAATACATTATGGAGATGTTAATGTATTCCTTTCAAAACTCCAAGTGAAAAACAAACACCAAAGAATAAATAATGTGACTATTGATAAATTCATCAGTAATTTTTTTAATTTGAGTAATTATAGACTGATGTCTTTGTTATTTAATACAGGAAATTGCCGGTTTTTAAAAATACTTTCTAACAAGTTAATGAGGCAGTATGCTAAATTTATCATGTTATTTGTTATATAGGTATACTATTAGTACATACATGAAAAAAAAAAATTCACAATTTATCACGGGTGGTTTGCTAAGTCACACACACGGATACTTGAACATCGCCTCGAGGTAGGTTTATGCAGTTGTACAATTTAAAAAAAGGAAAACTTAACAAAACCAAGTAGTTCACCGAAGGGCCCACACATCAGACTTCATTGTTAGCATACATTCATTGCGTGGAAACCAGTCAGTTTTGCAAACACTTCTGTACAGTTAAATGGGTTTTGTGTAAACAGTATCCTTGCCCGGAATTTTAACTGTACAGAAGTGTTTGCAAAACTGACGGGTTTCCACGCAATGAATATAGGAGAAATGAAACACCCCCAAAACCCTACTAAATCATGTAAGAAGTCTTTTCAGATAAATTCTCTAAAATGTTTGAGAAATGGTAGTTTTCAAACAAATAATATTAAACTTGCTATGGTAAATCTAACAGATTATTGATGAACATCATCGAAGGAGTAAGTTGATGCTACATTCATAAACATAATGTTTATTGATGTGAAATCCATATACAAAGGATTGTTACCAAAACAACACATTAAATACAAAACAAAGAAACTGTTAAATACAATCAAACTCCATATACATGTTTGAAACGCATGCCTCACTAATGACATTTAGTATGGAGGGAGTAGACAGTTCCCACTTCCCCTACCCTCCCTCTTCTATTTTTTCCCTCACTAATTTCCGGAAGTTAATTGTAACCATCTAAATCTTACTCGATAACGGGAAACGGACGATGATATAAAATAGTGATTCATACGAAGATAACGTGTAGTTGATCGTAGTTATGATCAGTTTTACATTGTTATAACGGACTGATTTCAAATGGTTGACTACCGCCGCCGATTTTGACCACTTTAGAACATTTTGTTTCATATTATTTAAAATATATCCCGCCCTACATCTACGTTGTTCCCGCTTCATAACATCCTGGTTCTCGATCCCTTTTCTCCCGGTTCCCACACACCCAACTCTTGCTTCCCCTTACTCCCAGGTTCCCGCCCCCTCCCCTTGTCCACCGCCTTAGTATGAGAAGGTGGTACATTTTGAATATCAATCAAAATACAACATATAATAGTGATCTATATTTTCATGAAACTATCACCTTGTGCAATGAATTGCCATCATCTTATTTTTACAATACTTATAAAAAAATTACTTTTATATGGGGATCGATGTCTTACGGGGACTTGCTGTTTCTGGAACTATTCTCCCATTGGAAGAAACGTCTGTGTGATTTTTTATATCTATTTTGTTAAGGGAACCCCCTTTCAGAAAGCTAAAATCATTCAGAAGCTTTCAGTGACCGTCTATTATCAAAAACGTTTAAACGATTTAGACACATTAATAAAAATAACTATCACGAAAATTATTTCATTCCAGCATCAGAAATAGTCATTTAATATCAAATTACTTAAATTAATTTGATTTAAACTATGAAGGGGAAAACAATCATGTGTTCCCTTTTTAGTCACGTTTTCTTACTTTACCGCCAAATCTTTCCTTCCTAGACTTTATAGTTAATAATGCAGGCCAAATGAATTCCTGTTGAACCGGCAAACTTTTGAGGGTCATCTTAACCACTGTGCCACCACTTCAGCACTTGCTGCTATAATCACCTTTTCTAAACAAAATGTACCAAAACCACTACACCATGATATTAATCCTGGATAACTGCTTGGTATTTGTTTTACATTTATTTACTTATAGTTGCAATTAATTATTTTCATGGGGAAAAGAAATAAATGGAATTCGAAATATACAGTACTATGTAAAATATTGGTATGGAAGACATTACAGGCCGAAGACACTTGTAACAATATACAAAAATATCCTTTGTAGAAACCATTAAATTAGTTATCAATCAACTCATTTCTCCTTTTATACATTTCGTCTACTCCCTGATGAGAACACGTTTACAAAATGTAAATGTCGAGTTTGAAAATGGCATTTTGAAAAAAAGTATAAAGATGAAGATTTAAAACTGTAATGACGTAGTATCTATTGAACGCTGTGGCGGGAGGTTGTGGTCAAATTTATAGGCTAGATATGTTCTCGTCCTGAATATAGCTGAAAAATTGCTCGCTGGACGTTAAACACCAATAAATCAATCAGTACCATAATATTTGTTCAAAATTAAATTCATTAAAACACAGAAACGGTCTTAAAAACTGTCAACTGAACACTATTTACACAAATTATAACTTCAATGATAACAAGTTTATGTTTTGTAATGAGGACACACAATTATTGTATCCTTTCTTACAACTCGTTGTGGAACACAAAATTTCAGGTGTACACAATGTTCACACAGATGGCACTGAGCCCAGTTGACAAATTCTATGTATGATTGGGTCTTTAATGCAGCTGGATCAACTACTCCACAAATACAACAGGGTTCATTGACCTCAACAGAGTCATCAAATGAAAATTCTTCATTTTCAGTTTCAGTTGTTGGTACATGTATTTTAGATGGTCCTGGTTGTTGACTCACAAACTACAACGGCTTTCCGTTTGCTTTCCTTGTTTTGTTTCTTTTTCAATTGTTTTTGTGTTGACTTAGCTTTCTGTGCTTTGGTTTTTCCTTTTTCAGGCTTTAAGGACATTACCTCCACGCCTAATAAAACAATTTGATTCATCGGCCCGGTTTTCCATTGCATCATTATTATCAGCATTTGAATCATGAATTGTGTTCAGTTGACTTTGTAGAAAAGAATTTTCTTTAGTTTGTACACAACAGATGGAACGGTAGAAGCAATATCAATTTCATTTGGACTTGATGGAGAAATTCCAGTCTTTTTGAAAGCTGCACGTAAATTACTTGGATTTAGAGACTTTGCAAACAAGTTCGCAAATGGCATATCTTGTTACAGAGGTACCAACACTCGCATCAACTTGTCAACTTCTCGTTGATAGAGTTTTCCAAATGGGCCGAAGCAGCCAACATCCATTGGTTGAAGAAGATGACTTGTGTGAGATGGTGATACAAAAAGGATTCTGTTATTTCTTTGTGCCTATTGTATTAAGGTGTAGCGTAACCGCGCGGTTGGGGCCTAGTGTATGCGAGTAAAAAGGGAGACGGGTCTATAGCGTGGTAACCGCGTCTCTCTCTCTTTCTGGTTAACGTCCCTGGTTTTGGGACCTGGCTCTCTTGGTATCTCCGGTCTGGTATGGAGAATTACAATAGGGTAATTAGGGGAAGGGTATTAGGTTTTGGCCTGTGAGAGCGTTTAATTTTATGTGTGTTTTGCTCTCGTTCTCTTAGATTTGTACATTACAACCAAGTCATTTGTAGACAATTAACTTGTATTAATAAGGAATAAATAAATATTCACTAATGATACTTTAACAATAACATAATTATATAACGTGTCTACAATAGTAAATAAATAGTTTACATCTAGAACTTAAGTAGGTACATAATAATTAATACTGAATTATACAAGCAAGGAATGGTCTTAATATATTCCGTTCCGAGTTCGAGTCGACGAATAAATGGATGCGTGTGTACTTAAATTATTGTCTATTTCGGGATTTGGTCCACTGTAACTCGGTTCGGAAAACCACCAACTATGGGTAAAAACTAGAAAATAATGGTTGCGGAAGGTCCGATGTCCTTCATGTAATTACTAAGACAAAAAGCGCATTAAAAATATAGCGAAATATTGTTGCCAAAAGTATGACTTATAGCAGTAATTTGGTAAGGTATTTCCAAAAAGGGTAATTTCGGTAAATAGTCAACCTAAGTCATGGGTTAAACGGACCTGGTACTATCCGTGGTTCCAGTATACTGGTATCTCTAACGAGCACTGGTCTGCGGACTGGTTCTGGAATTGGTATCTCACTGGTATATGGTATCTGCTCGATAAGGGTGCTCTGGTGACACAATGGGTTGCACAGGGTAGAAGACAACTAAACTTAATTTGGTAAATCGCGCCTTTTATACTTTTTGTTTACCAATTTACCGATTGGTTTACCATTTACCGGCCGTTGCCATAGAGATACCGAAGCGGAACTGGTTATTACCACAAGAATATTTAGGAACCTTTGGTAAAACGTTAATTACCCTATAAAACTATGATAAATACTGAAACGTTCCGAACGCAATACAGAGCAAATATGGCGCCCGACATAAAAGCATTCAAGTGCACTCCATCTGAACTTGGATATATACATAATCATACAACTAAAAGGTAATCAGACATTATTTATAACTATAATTAGCCATTCCTTGCTGCAATTATAATATTTAGCCGCCATGGGTTGTCATAATTATGAACTATAAATAAAAGTTACCGACAAAATGTTGATGTCAACAAACCCAAAATCGAACTATAATAAAATGAAAGCAAATGTTGTAATAGTAGATATTACAAGTATTATAAACAATATATCATAAGTCTAAATGCACGAGTTATTTTATTATTATTTTCCCGTAGTGAACGTGCTATTTTCGTTACAAAGGTAAGTGATATGTGACCGGTGTCCATCATAAAGTAGAAGAATTGGTTGTGAAGGATCTCGACACTGCAAAATTTACAAAGTGATTTTGAACATAAGAAGAAAAAACATCAGTATTAGAATATCCTGTATCACTTACATTTCCATTGCAGCCAGGAGATGCACCCTTCAATAACTCCGGCAACATTCTCTTACCAGGCAAAACAAGGAAAGGAAGGATACTAAAACCAGCAGCATTACCACAACCAAGCACAGTGACAGTCTTAGACCGCTCTGGAGTGACAACTTGGGCAATTTCATTTACAGATGTAACAATATGTGGTGGCTTACCACCCCCAGTGTGTATTCCTTTCTCATCGACATTATAGAGTAAATGAGGTTTCCCAGCCAAGTTGTACTTCACCAGTATTTTTTTCAAGTTCCTCAAAATACCTTTTGATACAATCAGGAGATGTTGGCTTCGCACGAAGTTCTGACAATGACACAGATGGTGTTACCGCTTTTTAATTCAGTCCACCGTTTCATGAAATTATAGTACCATTTCATAGTCAACTTTTCTCCCTCAAACTAAGACTGAAGGCAAGATCAACAAGTTCTGCTCTAGTGTATCCATACCATATTTCACACATGTTCTACAATACCATATTCCTGCTCCTGGTCAAACAGAGGAATTCCACAATGAAAAGTATCAATATGGATTCTTCCATCCACTGTGTCCCTCAGTGGTGTCAATGGTACTTGAAATCTCTTGTCTGCCCCATGAACACTCATACCATCACCTTTAACAGCCAAATATGCATTATCCAATGCTGTATGGTCATATTGGTGATGGGAACCTCTTTTCACTTGAAATATCTGAAAATATTTAAAAGTAAATGTTTATTTATTAAGTATTTATTTAGTTAATTACATGTTTGCATTCAAGCATATTTTTGTTCTTGAAAATATCATTGAAAATATAAAAGAATATTTATTTACAAAATCAGAGCATAAAAATACAAAATTACTTATAATTGGTATCACTTTTTTCTTAATTATTCTTCTTTTAACTGATTGGATTTTTCGCAATTGTCTTTTGGGTACATTGTTTTTTATTAGTAATTAAATTACATTTGTACATGTTTGTATTCATATTATATTTTTTTACATGAAAATTTAACAGAAATTTTACCATATGTAATTTTTATTTTATTTTTTAATCAGCAGATAAATATATAATTTCTTATAGCTGACAATTTGTAATTGAATGTCTTTCTTTTTCTTATTGTCTGGGTGCATAGCTATAAATATATTACATTTTTTTAATAGAATTTTAAATGTTAAAAAATAACATTAAATTGGTTCAGTGCGATGGTGCATTGATTATAGAAGACTGAATGATTGTACTGTAAAAGACGCTTACCCTTTTCCAAAAATTTCAATGTGTCTAGATTGTCTGTCTAATGCGTCCGTGTTCTCTGTAATGGATCTACAATCTGGTTATTGGCAACTTCAAACAGCCCCTGAGGACCGTCATAAAACGGCCTTATCACCAAATATGGTTTATTTGAGTATACTAAGATGCCATTTGACTTATGCAATGCCCCTTCTACGTTTCAAAGGTGTATGGAGCTGATCTTTAGGGGGATGCAATGGAAAACCCTACTCATTTATTTAGATATCATTTTATATAGTTCAAATCTTGACGACCATTTTGATAAATTGAATGAAGTCTTATCTAAACTGGAAACTGCTGGTTTAAAATTAAAACCAACAACATGTGAATTTATCAAGGACGAAGTAGTTTATTTAGGACATGTTGTATCTAAGGATAGCATTAAGTCTAATCCTAAAGTGATTGAGTCAGTGAAAAACTGGAAAACCCCCGGATCTGGGTTTTTTTTCACAATTAATATCTTTAATGAAATCTTTACATTTGTTAGTGGTAAAACATAAGTACCTTATCCTGGCCTCGTTAATATTAGTAACATGTCATAGAAATATAGTGTTACTCATGTTAGTACAATACAATTAAATTTATCAATGAAAATGAATACGGATTTTGAGAGTCATTTCATAAATACACAAGTGTTTCTAATATTTACTTTCGTTTTTGACCCACGTGTTGGGAGATTTGAAGTGAAAATTATAAAATATTTTTATTTTTGTTTATCAATATTAGATATGGATTATTAAATACACCCGGATCTGTAAAGGATGTTCAAAAATATTTGGGTTTATGTATTACCGTCAGTATGTGGCCCAGTTTAGTGAGAAGGTGTCACCTCTTAGTTGCTTTTGAAGAAAAATTTATGTGAAGCCCCTATATTGGCACATCCTTTACCTACAGGACAGTTTGTATTAGACACAGATGCCTCAAATGTTGGAATTGGTGGTGTTCTATCTCAGGTGCAAGACAATAGAGAGAAAGTCATTGCTTATGGGTCTAAAAAACTTGACAAGCAACAGCAGCGTTATAGTGTAACAAGACGTGAACTTCTTGCTGTTATTACCTTTATTAACCAATTTCGTCATTTTCTTCTTGGGAAAAATGTCTTACTCAGAACTGACCATGGATCATTGAGGTGGTTATTTGGTTTTAAGGATCTACAAGGGCAATTAGCCAGGTGGTTGGAAGTCCTTTCGCAATACAACTTTGAAATTCAGTATAGACCTGGTGTTAAGCATCAAAATGCTGATGCACTTTCACGGAAGGATGGTGATCAACCTTTATGTGACCATCAGTTGAAAGGGGAAAAAGAGGGCGATTGTTTAACTTGTTTGTCTATTACTGATGAATTGTCTGAATTTAATGACAAAATTGATAATGTTGGTAATATTGGTCAAGGTTCTAATACAGATTTTATTCGAGTAGTCACTAGAAGTCAGGACAAGGAACCAATACATTGTAATTGGTTACAAGGTTTCTCCTATAAAGAAATTGAAAACTTCCAAAGGGAAGATTTAGATTTAAAAGTTCTTCATAAATGGTTCGACAATAACAAACAACAGCCAAATAGAGATGAGGCTGCTTCTTTCAGTCCTGCAGTTCGGTTATATTGGTTGAATTTTAATCTGTTGGAGAAAAGAAATTGTGTTCTTTTTCAGAAGCATATATCTTCTAAATCTTCTGAGATTTCCTATCAGTTACTTGTTCCTAAAATTCTTAGGAAGGAAATTGTTCAAAATAGCCATGATACTTTTTATGCGGCACATTTTGGTATTTCGAAGACTTGATAGAATCAAGAAGGATTTTCACTGGTACAAAATGGCTGAAGATGTTAAACTTCATGTGAAATGTTGTACTGTTTGTAATAGATTTAAATCTTTGAATAAAAAACCCAGAGCTGCTTTGCAGAAGTATTTGGTTGGTCATCCTATGGACAGAATTGGTATTGATGTAATTGGTCCTTTACCTAAAAGTAAAAATAATAACAAATATATTTTAGTGATAGGAAACCATTTTACTCGTTGGATGGAAGACTACCCACTTCCAAACCAACAAGCAGAGACCATTGCTGTGAAATTGGTTCATGAATTTATTGCCCGTTTTGGAACACCATTAGAGATTCATTCTGATCAAGGGGAGAATTTTGAAAGTTCTTTGTTTTCTGAGAAAACTAGGACAACTTCATACAGACCCTGTTCTAATGGAATCATAGAGAAATTTAATGGTACATTGGAAAACATGATTCGTAGTTTCGTCAATAAAAATGCCAGTAATTGGGATTCCTATATTGGAATTTTGATGTCTGCTTACAGAAGCACCCCTCAATAGGTTATACCCCAAATATGTTAATGTTTGGAAGAGAAGTTTATACTCCTAATCAGTTGATGTTCCCTTTAACCCGTGTTGATGAAGTTGACCAGGATTCCTATGTATCTGAGGTTAGAGATAAGCTTTCAGAGATTTATTATCTGGCAAGGAAAAATTTAAATGATTCTGCTGTGTGTCAGAAGAGAAATTATGACACTCGTTTGTCACAAAATGAGTTTTCTGTTGGATCTCTTGTCTATAAATACAATAAGTTCTTTAAAAAATTTGAAGAAAGATGGTCTGGTCCCTTTGTTGTTAAAGAAGTTCTGAGTCCAGTGTTATATAAAATTCAGAATCGTAGAACAATTGAGAACGTCCACCATGATAGACTTAAGTGTTCCAGTCTGAAGATGTTCCTGATTGGGTCCATGATGTTCGACAGAAGATGAACCACAAAATGCACTAAGTTCAAGTCAGGGTACTTGCCAGGCGTGGGTCCCCTTCAAAACATTAAATTCTGCTTTCAGTTCCTTGTACTCCTGAAAATTCTCCTCTGTTTGTGTTTCAGTCTCTATATAATAAAATTCATTGGTTTCCACCTCTACAATTATCGCATCTTTAGCTGATTTCAGTATTCCATCACAATTATTGTCTATACCCAAATTAACAAAATAAGGGTGTTGAGAAACAACTAAATAATTTGCATTTACATCATCTTCAACATTCATTTCTCTTCATGAGGTCTATAATCAGTTACATGTCTTTGTAAAGCCCTTATATTTCTTCCACGGTATTTACATAAGGTACATAAGAAAAAAAACATAGTTGAAGCAATACAATCCCTTACGCATAACAATGCTTAATTTTCCGATCGCATTGATAACATAAAGGAGAAAGGTTTGAAGAGGTAATCGCAGGACAGATAACACAATGGCCAAAAGAAAAAGGACAAACAACTTTATATAAACACCACACAGAAAAGCAAGGACCGGGCAACACAAACCCCACTAAAACCGAGGGTGTGCTCCGGAAGGATAAATATGACATAATTCTCTGATTCCGGGCTCTATGCTTATTTTTACATGGGTAGGCATTATATGTGTCATTAGTTTACACCGAGCTAAAGCGAGATGTAAAATCTTGACAAATATAATGCCTACACGTCGCTAGGTGTGAAATCTTGACAAATATAATGCCTACCAATGTTAAAATAAGCATAGAGCCCGGCATCCGAGAATTATTTCGATTCTAACAGGGCATTTACGGTAATTTTATGCATTCAAGCGTACCTAGACAGGTTATTTTTGGGCGCTGTTCCAATTACCTCCCGCTATTATTTACAAGAATATATAACGATACAGAAACGTTATAAAAATTGATACCGATTAAAAATTAGTTTCATCTGATTTTTTTTTTCAACAATGAATATGGTAATTTCTGAGTCAGCTGGTGGAAATGGCGCCGATCGGAGACACTGTGTAAACAAGGTAAGTCATTTTCTCTGTTTTTTGATCACATTGCTGTTTATTGTTCCACCGCTTCCTGTTGCCTGACTAAACATGTTTAGGTCTTTCAACGGATTTCTCTCGGGAGTCGCAGAAACGGCTATTTATTGTGTACGGGTCACAGTTGGCTCATGTTCAAGGTTCTCGCCACATGACGATTTGAACACAAGGGCAGATTTGTCTGCAATAGCGGCCCTCTGTAAGGTATGTGAGAGTTCGCTTCTTTGTTGCTCGGTAGGCCCTCCGATGTAGCTTTCCAATGTTTTAACATTTCTATGACCTGTTACTGACATGATTGATAAATCATCAACTCCACTTCTCTTTAAGCCTGTAGACGCTGGTGCCCTTATGCAATGATTGGTATAGCGAACTGATAAGCCTGCTTCATTTGAAAGTGTAGACATCATGGAAGGCAGTGTGTTTTTCCAATAGGTTGTTTTGCATACCAAGCATTAACTTTTGGATGAAGTAGAGGTTTTTGAAAAAATGCATCACATGTAGGGCTTAATTTGCTGAGATACACGTCTAGGCTTGCAACAGGGCAGTGATTCCCCTTAGGGTTGGCATACATCCTAACCTCTTTGGAAGTTTCCCTTGAGTCCACTTCGTGATGAGTCTTATCACATTCATTGTACAGGATTTTATAATATTCTTGGCCCCTGTGATCTTTGAACTTTCCATAAGATGATTTTTTGAGATCTCGAAGACCTTCCTGACATCGTCTTCCAAAATTAAACAGAATATCATAGAAGACTTTGCAGTGAACTGTAACTGGTTTGTCAGTATTGAAAACCCCACTGGTATTAAGCTTTTCAATATTACCCTCGGCTATTGATTTCTTGTGAATAGATACATCGTTTCCTTCCCTTTTGAGGTTTTTGATCATACCAGTAAGGGCATGGTTCGAGCTCATGAATTTCAGATCATGTACTATTTTTATTTGGCGGTTGAAAGTCGAGATATGGCTGCCCTAATACCCGCAAGTGCTGATTTAGAGTAATCATTGTCATCTTTTGTTTGTAAGCTAGCATAGAAATAGCACAACTTTTCATTAAAGGCATCATCCAAGTTCTCAAAGTTGCTGTCTTGACCATTTTCAATAAACAAGTCTGAAAATGAGAAAATTTTAACATGTTTCATTCTTAAGGGACAAATATTAGGATGGTGAATTTTTAGTTTCATTCTTAGGGACCGACCATTTAACTTGCAGGGGCTATGGTTTTTCCAGGTGCGAGAATATATTTTCGTGCTCCGCGTGAATCATTTTATTACATTTTTAAGCGCTGCCCATGATAATAGTAATTTTTTTTTTCAAATTTAACTTTATTCTATTTATTTTATTAGGGAGAATTTCAGAAATAATGGATAGAATATTTTCCCTGACCAGATTATTTTTTTTTAGAAAAAACCCATCTACCCTCCTTTTGGAGCTTAAATGGTCGGTCCCTTGAGGAACAAATGTTGGGACGAACAATTTAGGAAACAATTTTAATAACCTTTTTTTAATGGTTGCTCTGGTGGTGGTAAATTTTATTTCTGACATGCATAATTCTATCAAAAACTGCAGATGTCTACTGTATGTAGAACAGTGTACGTTATTAATTTAAGAAGACCCTGGTAGTATAATGGATAGTACGCCTACTTGTTAGAAGGAGAATGGGGTTCGAATTCCCACTAGGGATACTGGTTTTTAATGTATTGCTGTACTGCACTCTGGTGGAGAAGATAGTTAAAATGGTGCAGGACACAACAAGCTTCTCTGGCATCGAAGGGGGTCTTCAGACGGCAGGCTTCATCAATGAACAAAAAGGTATATAATAAATGTTTCACATACATTGTGAAGATGTCAATTTATTCTTTTCAAAACTCCAAGTAAAAAAAACCACACAAATAATAAATAATGTGAATACAGTATCTGTAGTTTCTAAATCCATTCTCTGCTGCCTTTGTTCTTTAATACAGGCAATTTTCGGTTGTTAAAACTGCTTTCTAAATACATGAAGAATGTCATTAGATCTCCTTAAAAATAATCTAGGCTGAACATCCATCTATCTTTTCAGCCACATACACATAGATATCCCAAATATTCATTTATCTTGTAATATTTGGATATATAAACGATAAAACACAATTGATATATTTACAAAGAGGAATTTACTTGGAAATTGAGAAATAGATTATTGGTATTTTCAACAACAACAAAATTACATACCGGATGTTGACAAGAACCAGCGTTTATGAAAGAAGAACATTTTCAATCATATTCTTACTATTATGATCACAAATTCCTTCGATTGTGGAACCCTTTCCCATTAACAAAACTTGGCTCGTCAACCACAGTGGCTTGAATTGGCACATGAGTTCCACCAATGAATGCATTTGGAAAGCCTTCTTTCTGATAGAATCCGTTTTTAACAGAGTTCAACTTCTCTGGCGTTTGGGCCCATTTTATGAACGTGTCTTTCATTAGAACCAACGCGTCAGTTACTTGCCTGATCACTCTTGATACTGTGGACTTATCATGCCCCATAGTATCTCCAATCACCTGCAAATGCAACCCACTGGCAAAAAATCGCAAGGCAATCATCACCTTCCCCTCAACAGTCAGCGATGTTTTACGTCTTTCGATCTTAGCAATACCAAATAGATAATATCCCTGCGAGATGCATCAAAGAGCGCTCTAGCCAAACCAATAACGTATCTGGTGAATCTATCAATTACAAATGAGATAATTGTCAGTGTCAGTTACCAGACATGCTGTCATGGTCTTGTGACAGCCACTAGGCATGTAGTCATGGTCAGGTGACAGTAAACAGGCTAATTGTACTATATGCAGAGTGTATGAAACAATTATTGTATGACATAGAATAAACACTTATTGTAAAACAGACCACATCATAAGAAAAGTTTAATAATGTTATTGATGTCAACAGTGGTAAATGCACACAAACAAATTTGTACGCCCCATTTTTGTGATTTTGGTAACAGGTTCATGACACAAACATGACGTATGCATTAGTATTGTGGTTCACGTACACAATTCAATAATATACATTAATATAATTATTGTCAGATTAAATGAACTCCTGTGTTACCTGATGTCTTACAAATCATTGTTACAGGTAAAACTATTTTAATCTAAGATGTATTGTGCACACATCAAACTTGTTGCTGGGCTAACTTATAACATACAAATCTGGCACCGTAGATGTATTAATAAAATGAAGAAAATGTTGCTATAAACATCAACGACAACGTCCCATTTATTGGTAAAGCTGAGAATTATAAACAATTGCCACCATTTTAACTAACTTTCCTTACATTTTGTTATTCTGAGTATGAGATATACCCATATCTGGTGTACGTGACACAGGATTTGATATTCCCTTTCCAGTATAATACAGACGGTGTGCTGTCTGGCATTGTTCACGTTCGACATTCTTTATTGCATTCTGGAGTGTTATCAGATATACTCGTAGCTGGTGTACTTGTTTTCCGGTTCGGAGCTGCCCTAGCTTTCCGCTTCGGTGCAGCTGTTCTTGGTGCCAGTGGAAAATAGAACTACTAGCCTTCTTGGGTTTCTATCGGCTATAACAATGAATATAATGTAATTGAATATAATTCTTTTCTACACCGCGAGATAAAAAAAAATACACACACAACGTGAGGGTGCATATACACAGGTACCTACAAATTATCGGTAAAATGCTAATGTAAATAATCACACATGAGGGTGCATATACACAGGCACCTACAAATTATCGTTAAAATGCTAATGTAATGGCAAAAGATCATATAAAAGACAAAGCTAAAGATCCTACATCTTCGACAGTTAGCTGTCTTATTCTGAAAGACATTATATACAGTTGTTGATGGAGTAATATCTGGTCGTATACCTCCTAGGAATTGTTAGATCAAAATTGTATATTATATACCTCGTCTTCTTTCTGGACCAATTCCAAACTAATTTTCTGCAGTTGTTCTTGAAGTCCAGAACCTAAATTACAGACACAGGAAACAATGAATTTTAAAATCTTTATTAATGCAGCTTGTAAAAAGAAATAATGTACAATGACATTGATGCTTATTGAATAATTTATTCTTAATACATGTATGCAAAAATACAAAGCTACAAGCTTTTGACAAAACTTTAAAGCCAAATATCAGATCCAGAAGAAAGTCGAACTTTTTATTACAAAGATATTGGTTCATTGACCTACAATGATATTTAATGTATGCTATTTTCCGCTTTTACTTCATATATATCTTGTTGATTTGGTTCAGTGTTGCATGAAGTCCAAGTTCATGGAGAAAATTGAGCAGCTGTAAATATCCTTAGATAAAGATATAGTTTAATTACCACACAAGGACATCGTGTGAACCTGTTTTCCATTAGTTAAAGATATACATGTAGGTTGATTACCACACAAGGAGCTCGTATGAATCAGTTCCTCCTCATTAGTGAAATACCACATATAAATAGACAAAAGTACCGCTTTAATAATAGGAAAAACATATTAAAACCAATGGACTGTTGTTTCAATGAGCTAGCACTATAAAAATCATACTAAGCGTGTTGGTCTAGTATAAGGCAGAACTCATTATCATCTCATTGAAAATTGACTTGTTCTCGCCATGATATAGCTGAAAAAATTACTATATTGGCGTTAAACAACAATCACTCACTCTACATTTAGTAACGACAGTCAAAGCATAGAAAAAGGCGACATGGACTTTGGCAGATACGAAAATAAATGTGATGTGAATAAAGCCTATTCTTCAATACACTCGTGTTCATTATCATCACTTCTATCAACTGGTTCAGGCTCTGGTATGTTTTTTGGCATCTTTTAAGTATTCTGTCCAGTCTTTGACCTATCAGAATGGTTGGTCTAGATTCCTGGCATATGTCAAATACCATAATATGGATTAGGCACAGCCTACGGGCGAGCATCGCATCTACGCATAGACATGTACATGTATTTTACTAGTCTATGATCATGAGTCCACAGTCTCTTGAAGTTCCAAGAATAAAAATAAAATAAGAAAAATATTTGTTTCTTATTTTTTTTTATTCTTGAACCTTCAAGTGACTGAAGAGTCAATAATGTCTATCATTTAAAAAGTATCCTTTACATCCAGGGGTCGTGCACATGTCTTGTGTGTCGTGTTGCTCGTATGTGTTTTTGTACATGTTTTGTAAAATAAATGATGAAAGTTCATAACGTTAAATTTTGACATGATTATTTGTAAAAATGTGGTTCAAAGTCCACCGAAATGTCAATGATATAAGAAAACAAATAATAGATTTCATAAAGAAATATATAATCATCCTTTTCACGCACAAATCAATTCATAACTCCGACAGAAAAGGCATAAAATATCGAATGTCTTGCCCCCGCTGATCCACTTTTCTTGTTGTAATTTTTTTTTTTTGATCGGACCAATCGGCAGTTGATCAAAATGAAACAAGTAAGAGAAACCAGCTGCCTCACGATCCTACGACCAACCCTGGAATATGCAGCAATGGTTTGTGATCCCACCACCCAAACCCTGATACAGACATTCAAAAATGTACAAAGAAGAGGTGCCCGCTTCGTCGTAAATGATTACACCAGCAGAACACAAGGATGCGTGACAAGCATGTTAACATCACTTGAGTGGCAGACTTTAGAACAACGGAGGAGGATAAGCAGACTCGTTATGATGTATAAGATCCAGCATCGACTCGTGGACATCGACCGAGACTTATACCGCAGACCTGGTAACAGCAGAACCAGAGGTCAACATAGGTTCTTCAAGGAGAGGTCCAATTATGACACTCTCAGAAACTCCTTCCAAAGAACAGCACAAGAATGGAACCACCTACCAGACACTACAGTTGGGACCAGCTCCATAGAGGAGTTCAGGTCTAACATCCAACAATAGGTTAGCCACGCCAACCAGTGTAAATAGTTTTAAGGGTTGGCAACTGAATCAATATTGTTTTTAAAAAAATCATCTTTATACACCTACAATTGCTTGACATTTTTTTGCTTTCTTTTGAAACTATGAGCGACATGATCTACGAAATTGTGTGACGACAGCTTTAGAGGCGAAACAAGAAGGTCTAACGATTGTCCATTTTTTAAATAAATTAATCGTTTCATGTACGGTTTCCTTTCTATTTTTTTGGGGGGGGGGTTATTTTTAAACTGGATAGTTATTTTTTATTCAAATTAAAAGGCTGTTTCCTTTACTTCACTCTGTAATGATCATTTATCAAACATTAAGTATGTATTCTAAACGGAAATACATCCATTTTGCTAATAGATACAACCTATGTGATAGAAAATGTTGTATCTAGCCTATATGTGATACAAGATGTACTTTAGTCGGAACTAACTTTCGTGACTTCATAGGTTAGGAATGTGGGGAAACCCCAGTGACGTCTTTGTAAATAAAGCGGAATCTCCGTCAGGAAAATCTCAACGTACTCGAGATTTATCTTACTAATTTTGAATATAAAGACATTCTTTTCACATTGCTGGGAACTGCATCGTTCAATACATAAAGAATTATTCGGCAACCAACTGTAAATCACCACCAACTTGAGAAACGCAGGGCAATGATTGTTTACTCTAAACAGTGTCAGTGACAGCGATCATGAAATGAATGACGTGACGTAACAATACTTGTGTGACGTAAACTATAGCGATTGTCATTTTTTTTTAAATAAATTAATCGTTTCATGTAAAGAAGCTGCACGGATTCCTATTTTTTGTTTGTTATTTTTAAACTGGATACTTATTTTTTATTCTAATTAATAGGCTATTTCCGGTCATTCTCTCCGATTGTCCATTCTATGCTGAAACTTAAAAACCACTTCGGTTGGTATTGTTAGTATATTGATTCATCTCCTTACACACATGTTGCTGTTTAGCTTGGCATCTTGCGATGCTCGCTATTACTGATGCTACATGTGCACACATTCCGACGACTCTAGACCAAGTTAAATGTTCATCTTGTTTGCATACATAAACTGACAATTCTGCAAAATTGAAAAGATATGTTATATACATTAACAAAAACAAAAAGACTGTGCAATCGCAACAAAGAGGCAATTAAAATTATCTGGTATTTGCTGAACTTTCTTAATTCAGCGCTATCATCTTTATTTAATGCAACTTGAAATCAAAACAAAAATAATAAAGATATGAAATTACCCAACAAGATTCGAACTATCAAATATTACGCCATATAGTAGTCCCAATATCCATGACTTGTATTTTTGTATTTCGTGACGTCGAATGGGAATGATCACGGCTATTAACCCTGATCTGCAGTTATTGTGAAAAATAACAGTACTAAAAGTTATCTTCCGCTAATGTGTAAAGATCTCCCAATATTCTTACACCTCAGTTTTATATAATTCAACTACAAATTAAGAAAATACAAATAATAAAACCCGATGAGACTTGAACTATCAAGCATTAGCTATCCAGAAGGATATTATTCATGACGTTGCATACACGATCACGGCTATTTCGGCCGATCAAATTGATATGAAAAATAACAGTTCTCAAAGTTATCGTGTTATATAACGGATTTAGTTTGTTACACAAATTTGCATTGGTTGTTCAACCATGAATGTCAGCATATATTCGGAAAACAGACGGGGTATATATTTCAACCATCCAAAAAACAATAGAAAAACAACATGGCCGACAAAAATATTCACGCTTCACTGAATCAATAGCATAATATTGAATAACAAATGTATATTTACCCAGTTAAATGCTGTTTTTACACTCAAAACTGCTGCATGAACAAAAATATATTACTACAATTAATTCCGTCACAAAACAACAGATCGATTCAGCAAACTCCTAATCCTGACCTATGTTCCACGGCTGTACCATAACAAACTTGAACATCATGTGCAATAAACAAGCTAAGGTGTGTTAAACGTTGCGCCTTGAACACTTTCGAAGTAACGGAATAACACCAACTTTTTGTTAGACGTTGTTAACATTTAAATTATTGCAAACCCGTTTCTTCATGAGACACATGAAATATAACGTGACGCATATTTTCACGTCATCGTAGAAAGAATGTCATAGGTACGGAAAGGGACATTTAGAAAAAAAATGAAAATATAAGACGCAAAATATTTAGTATTTTTAATATTTTTACATATGAATTAGGACTATGTAAGTGGTAAAATAAAACAAAAAGAAAAATAAAAACAAACAAACAAAACAGGAAAAAAAACAAATAAAAAAATATCCATGCCATGGATGGATTACTTTTTTATACGATAGTTGGGTTCTGTATGTAAAAAAATGGTTAAATCCGTAATATATCTGTTATTCAGCTATCAGACAGGGTATATAATGTGACATTCCCGGCTTAGGATATATATTATATATATATTAATTGTTGTTTTTTACACTCAAAACGGCTGCATGAACAAAACTATTACTACAGTTAATTCCGTCTCAAAACACCGGATCGATTCAGCAAACTCCTAATCCTGACCTATGTTCCACGGCTGTACCATAACAAATTTGAACATCATGTGCAATAAACAAGCTAAGGAGTGTTAAACGTTACGCCTTGAACACTTTCGAAGTAACGGAACAACACCAACTTTTTGTTAGACGTTGTTAACATTTAATTATTGCAAAACCGTTTCCTTCATGAGACACCTCAGGGAATATATATCATAAGTCGGGAATGTAAAATTATATACCCTGTCTGGTAGCTGAATAACATATAATATGCACAGTTACAGTCTGCTGCTTACGTTGTACTTCTGATTACAATGAATAATGTGCGTGATATTGTATCAACTTGTATTATTTGTAACTCTAACATGACTTCCTTCTTTCGCTGTGAAAATCGGAAGGAACAGGTAGTCTTGACCAGATGTCGTATAGGTCATAGTAGACTTACTCATAGCTATTTGTTAAATAATGAGGAACGACCGGAATGTATTCCGTGTAATTCTAATTTTTCATTAAAACATGTCTTGATTGATTGTGTAGATGTTGCCGATGTTCGGCAGACATTCTACAATGCCAACAGTTTATCTAATTTATTTACAAATGTCGCAGGCGACACAATTTTGAGATTCTTAAAAGAAGTTAATTTATATGCAAAAATATAGTCATATAACATATGTTCTAGATGTATGGTTTTATATTTCTAATGTTTCTTTTATTTGTACAACCCCCTCCCAAAGGGTGTGCCGGGGTAGAATAGGCACCAGGTTTCTCCGTCCTAGAGGCACTAGTCTTCTAAAGGGGGCCAACCCGGGGTATAGAAATGGGACCGAGAGCTTCTTCAGCTTGAAGGGGCGTCCGTCGGTTGTGCGGGATGTATCAATTGACAACCAACCCGTCCTTCGGATGAGACGTAAATAAAACCGAGGTCGCGTGTTGAGAGATTGCCACCCTCTTTGCACGTTAAAGAACCCAGTGCAACAGCTCATTATGAGTATTATGCCCATGATTAGTGGTCCATAAGAGACCTGTTGCACTGGCAAAATTCTTCGTCCCTACCCATCACATTTTTTTGTTTCGAGTCCCGTGGCGTTTAAATTATTCTCGTCCTGAATATAGCTGAAAAATTGCTCACTGGACGTTAAACATCAATCAATCAATCTTTCGCTGTGTAAACCAACGAGCGATTTATGGATTGGGTATAATCTCATTAGCATACGCGCCGATGCATGTGACCTGACTTTCCCGTCGTAAATGTACATGTTGATGAATTATTGTCTGCTCGAATTTGGCAACATAAATTGTGTGCGACATTGTCCGCAAACGTAGATGAATTACCGCCTTCCAATCAATCTATACTACCGTATTTGTACTCTTAGACATATCAGAATCGAAAACTAATATCCACCAACCCATGTTAAAACTCAAAACACATTCTGGCTTCCATGATTTATTTCTTAATTATACTATGAAGAATAGCATTATGCCGTTGTACATAGTGCCGCCAATTCAGTTGAGATGTTTACGGACACGCCCCTTGATTTTTTTCTCTTTACTAACTTTAATGATAAGTATAGATTATCTTATGCCTATTCCCATATTTGCCCTGATATCATCTCGAGACTCCTATATCTACCCAGAGGCGCCAGCCGAGGGCAGATATGGGTCAAGGGATGATATCAGGGCAGATATGGGAATATGCATGAGATAATCTAGTTATCAGAATATTTCACACAAATTCAAAAAAGTCAGTAGTTATTGACAATAAACAAATATTATTAAAAATATCACATTTATCTCAGAATATCACTATTCAAATTCATTTATTGTCACTTGGTGCATACAAGTTTATGGTAACATTACCACTGATTCGAGCATATGGTAGTAAACATATTTTAGAGTTTGGTTATACATGAACCAGGTCAATAACTGTAGGCTGATTTTGAACAGGGTTTGTATTTGGGCTTACTAGGTTTCTATTTTCAAAGTTTTCAATATCGGAAACAATCTCATTAAAGTCAACATCAGGGAAATTATCATCAAATGAAGGTTTAGCAATGACCGGGGCTTGCAGATCTTGTTTAGAAGTAGAACTGATGTTGCCATTAGAAGATACACCCCTGTTTCCACAACTTATGTCAGTAAGAATATTTGACATTGTTTCTTGCTGTTCTAAGGAGGCTGGTGAATATTGGTTAATGGACTGAACATTTATGTGACCAGTTAATTGCATAGTTTGAGTAGCTTCCACTTTTGAATGTAATAAAGAAGTTATTGTTGTCTTGCGTGCGCTATGATTTACCTTCCTACTATTCAAACCACCTTTCTAGGACATTGTTTTCGCCAAGTCCCCAAGTCTGTTTTTTCCTATAGGCTGTTTAGAAAACCACACTGAAATAACAGGTGGATCTGAAGAATCTGGATTGATTTTGTGCAAAGATGAAAGATACATCCTACTTTCTGGTGTTAATGTAGCCGCGGGCCTTCTCTTAATGTATTCCGTGAATATCTTTACGGGACACCTGGGATCACCTGAAAGAGGTTTATTTGGAATTAAGATAATAATGGGAGATTTGAAAAAAAGCAAATATGATGAAGGTTATTCCAGAAATGTGTTGTGCCATTAAAAGTGATACTCTAGTTTTATTACACATTAACCATAGCCTAATGTATGAATGTTTTGTCATAATCAAAAACATTACTGTTGTATCTACAGTATTTCACAAAACAACAATTTTTAGTGTAACAGGTCTTAAGTAGTTATTTTTTTTTATACAAATGACATCACGTACTAATAACAATCGTTACCATTAGAAAATTGTCAGATATTTTATAATTTGTTGATTTATCCCGCGTTTGTGAAGAACTCAAAAACACAGATGTAGCATTTATTGACATTAAGTAATGAATTCCGCTTAAACCGGTGCTAGGGGCCGTCTTAGACTTGCTATGAGGTGTGAGCTTCGGTTCATTGTTGATGGCCTCATTGCGACTTTAAGATGAAGAACAGCAATGAAAGCGCTGTTCCATTGCTTGGTGTATTATAATGTACTTTTATAGGGGTTTCTTTCATGTACTCTTAACCCATATCCTCTCTATTTCCAAATTTTGGTTTGTTCAAAATTTATGGTAATTACCTGGTGTTTCAAACATCTATTCATAATATTCAAAATATTGTTTCCCATTTGATGTCGCTTTCATTTGTGACATCACCAAATAGCATGTCTGTATGTTCTTGTCTTCCTCTCATCCCGAAATGAATACAAAAGTTAAACCAGACTGCATTAATCAGTGCTTCAGGATTTCCTGCAACATACAAAATTTAAGTTACAAGTGCTTTATAAAATATCTTATACCAGAAAAAAAACATGACACAACATAAAAATGGTCACATTGGACTACATAACATGTACCTAAAACTGTAATAAGTGTGAGCCAGAAGTAGAACAGAAAATAAAATATTTTTACATTCTGTGATCATGGTGACTTCCATTGTTTTGTCAGTGAAATAAAAGGACATAGGCAGGCTCTCAAGTACAATTTCTCTATGTAAAAACATTAATCTCAGCATTTAAAATGTAGTGTATAACGTCACCAATGTATTTAACAATGACATAATTGTAAAAATGTGTCTTGTAAAGAAAAATGCAATAACATGTACCTGTTCCCAACAAGTTCTGTCTATATAAAGAATCTATTTCCTCAGAAGTAAAAGGATCTACTCTGTTCTTCTTATTTCCAAGTCCATTTCCCTTTTTTTTCCTTTCGCTTAGCGTCAATTACATCACGAGAGTGCTGAAACTCTGTCCTTCAGGATATTTATATTCTTCTTCATTCAGATATCTAGAAATTGATGACTGAATGCTTATCAGCGAGTCTGGTTCAATTTGGTCCCCACTTACAAGTGGAAACGAGCCAGAAGCATGTTAGGTTCGCTCACTTCAATGTCCTCCGGGTTTTGAAGTCCCCCGACACTCGATAACCACTGTTTGAAAATGCCAACATCATATCCCGTTTTTCTCTTGGTATTTTCATTCTTCATGGAGTCGATGAAGGCCGACGTTTCGGTTTCATCAACGGCTAAAATCCGAGAACCTGTCTCTTCGGCCATACTGTTTACCTTCTGCTCTGACATCATCAACACGCACAGGGCAAGATAACGGTTATCTGCCCCGGGCACGGATATCCAACAGCCGCTTTGGTGATTATTACATATGCAAAATTGAACCTTTTGAATATAAATATGTGATAATTACCTTTACATCTGACATCATAATTAATCGTGAAGGATGACATTCTTATCAGTTCATAACGTCGAGTAGATTCAGTCACCATGGATATTGTAAATAATGTTATTTTAGGGGGGAAAACGTTCTCGTATAAGACTCGAAAAATTTAGCACTACGGTTACAAAAACGTTTTATTTAACATAAATACATTTATTTGCAGAAACAACTTACTGGTGAATGGCATTCCATGAAATCAATCACATTGTACTTAGATTGTGCATAATAGTCCCGTATATGCAAACAGAAGGTTGAAAATATTGATTTCCATGTCTCGTCGAGGATACCATAATTAAAAAATTAACAACCCCCAACAACAAAATATTATGATATGATCATTAAACCTAAATACTAAAAACAACTAAAAATGTTGGTGTTGGTAGAGGTGGTTAAAATAGCTAATATGTATGGTAAATATGCCGTTTTAGTCCCTTTTAAGCATTATACGTCTAATAGTCATGTCATCGTGACGTCATCACAAATGATATTTTGCAGAATTTTTTTTTCAATCTTATATAATTACATTACTTCCATTTTTCATTGAAATGTTACAATATGATTGGTTATGAAGTGGTCACATGATTATAAAAGAGATGTTGCATATCCCAATGAAACTCAAACCCGAACCTGCACGTGCCTCCATGACGACGTCAGATGTAAACAATCAATGGCGTAGTAATTTCCAACAGGAAATAATCTAACAAATAAAATTCACAACGAAAAATTCAACTATATTAAATTTTGGTGTGATTTAAATATAATTATAAGAATTGAATGCATTCTTTTGAAGTTTCATTGGGGTATGAACGCGTTGATCGAAGCACATTTTCAACATGGGTTCATTGAAAATGTACTTCGGTCAATGCTTTCATACCCTAATGAACCTTCAAAAGAATGCATTCAATTCTTAAATAACATTTAAAATAACAGTTTGTTGTCATTTTTTCAGCATAATTTATTAAATAATCTAATATAAATAGGTGAACATTTGCCTTTGTTGATGATCTGGGCGTAAAATGATGTGGATGCCTTTATAGAATTGATAGACTCGAGAACTACAGAGCCGTCCGGTGTGTTCGCGCACCTAAGGGTTCAGTGGTTATTTCACTGCTTACAAAAATGTTATTGAATTAATTTAAATCATCCTCAAATACTTTAAAGTATTACCTTTATGGCCCTTATCCGGATTCCGCTACACATTTTAACATTTCAGTGAAAATGAACTGTAAACAAACAAACCCTCTATTTTTTTACAAATGTTACAACGTCCGGTGATGTCGCGCATGTCTTCTTTGGGTGGTTCTTAAAATGAATAAAGGAAAGATTTTATTTTGAAAGTTTTCGAAATTGAAGTTTATACATAGTCCTTCAAAATAAACCCAAATTTGAAAACATTTAATATATTTTAAAATAAGTATAGTTAATACTCACATAGCAGTCGTCTCCATCTTAACTTTTCCAATGATTTGCATTTGATATGTATAAAAATGCCTCATGATTTGAATTCCAATAGAAGTCCTTTTAGGTTAATAACGTGAACAAGTCAAAAGTTTCTAACGGCAACACAAATGTAAACTCCAAAAAAATAAATAAATACGCAAACAGGAACAATCAGCAACAGTTTTAAAGGTTTTTTTTTTTTGGCAATTTCTGCAGTGAAATGTATTATTGTTTGAAACCTTTATTACTGGACTACAGTATTTCAGATGCACCCATCCATTACAACTGTCACACTGGGACCATTCTAGAAAGCTGATGGCCATATCAAGTCTGAGTCCATCTGGCTGAAATTTACTACAAATGCAACACAGTTCCCTATCTTCAATTTCATCATCACTGTCTTCTGTTCTTGTTACAGACTTTTTCACTTTCTTTGCAAGTGCCTTTCCTTTATTTTTTTCCTTTTCCTTTGCTAGATTTTGATGATGTGTTGGTTGCATTATCAGTTCCAGATGAATCAGACTGACAGAATGGAGTTTGAAATTTTGGTTTTTTTCTTTGATGGTTCCGGTTGTTCTGTATTTATATCAATGGTGTGTGTTTTTTTGGTTTTGTCTTCTGTTTTTCAAGTTCTTTTTCCTTGATCATATCCCTGAATGTCTGCTCTGTTATAGCTGCTCCAAAAGGAGGTACAAATGTTTTTCTCTTCTTCTTTAGTGGTTCATTTCTACCTTTCTTAAAATCCTCAAATGTTTTTACTTTCTCCTGAAGCAAGACTGATGGTGCGAGAGTCTTGTCGTTCCTTCCTAGTTTTGTTGGTTGCAGCTACGGTTGTTGGTAGTTCAGCTGTTGAAGGACGTGGTAAGACAATTTCTGCATTAAATGGAACGATGCCCGTCTTTCTGAACCCAGACATTATATTCTGAACAGACATGGAATTCTTGTATGCAGTGTTGATGATACCTGGCAACAGTTGTCTCGTAATTATATTGTTTGGATGGTCATGCATGTACCTGTGCATCTCTAAGTTAAGACTATTCTTGAAAGGACTAAATATTGACACATCTAATGGCTGTAGAAAATGACTGCTGTGTGGAGGTAGTACGAACAAATGAACATCAGACCTTCTGGCAAAATCTATTATTTCCAGGGTGACATGTGTTGCATGGCCATCGTAAAGTAAGATAAGTGGCCTTTCTGTAACATGCAGAAGAAAATGGTTGCGAAAGAAATCAATGAATATTTCTGAGGTTACCTATCTATTTGGTGATGTTGTGAACTTTGACCCTTGCATCCCATTGCAAATCAGTTCTTCTGTCAACCTTTGTCCTTTATAAATCATATATGGTGGAAGTGTTTGACCAAGAGCGCTAACAGCTGCTACAAGTGTCGTTGTGCTTGACCTTCCAGATGTGACACTGTACGGTTGATATTCACATCTTGACAGAACTTTAGGAGGAGTATGATCAAGAGATATCCCTGACTCATCAACATTCCATACCTTCCCAGGTTGATTCATCAAATTGTACCGCTCTAATACCTGTTTGAGCTCTGTGAAGTATGAAGTTACTATTTCTGGTGTTATGAAACTCCTGACTGTTTCTCTTTTCTTGGGGTTTACCATTTTGACTTGAGGATTTCTCTTCAAAAAGCCATAAAACCAGTGTTTTGTAAGTTTAAAGTTCTTTCCTTTAGCCTTTGACATGTTACCTGCAATCTCCAGTATCTGCCATCTTGCATACCCATATCCTCTATCAGCCATGTAAATATAATGTTGTGCCTCCTGGCTTGGTGTAAAAATTGTTGGTCCTCCCATCCTGACATTGACTCCTCTGGGATCACTTAATCTGCCTCTTAGTGTACTTTCTGGAATGTTGTGTAGTTTTGCTGAGCCTCTTATTGACATATTATTTAATTGAGCATCATCCATAGCTTCCCTCATGACATCAGCCGTGTAGTCCTTTATGTTTTTCTTTGGGACCATTATCTATAAAAATATAAGAAAAGAAATACAATTATTATTTTTAGTTATAATATTAAAAAATATGGTGATGCTCCTATAATGGAGGAACTAACTGTATAACAAATAAATATAATAAAATATTTCCTTTGTTCATACCAATAAACAATTGCGCATGTGTATACTCAAAAATTTCATTCATAGAAAATGGTAGTGCAGACGACTTTAAGATAAGATAAGATAAGATATCTTTTTATCTATAGATATATTTTTACGAATATATGATGACAACTTAATTAATTTGGAATGCAAATTATGATCGGACACTAAAATGCATCGAAGGTAAGCTCAATTTTATTTTTAGAACTTCCATTAGGGGATTTTCAAGTTCCTATTTGTTGACATTGACGACTGGTATGGAATGTCGATATTTCCATCTAAAATATTGTTTTTTTCCCATATTCAGTTAAAAGTTCTTAAAACTTATTGTATATAGAATATTTACTTACCTTTATTATGTTCGAATCTGTTGGAAATGATTTGTAATCAGCAAGTGAATTTTCAGTCTGCAAACATTTCACGATAGATAGCGGATGTGACGTATGCGCGAACACCGGTGCCAAGACTATGGGGTTTTTATTTGTGGATAGGTATCCGCCTTCAAGTTTAAGTTTTATACATTTCAGGCAAGATACTTACATTAAACTCTCTACAACATATAATAAGCAACAATACATTTAAAAAATAGAAAATAAATAGAAAAAGGGAGAAATGAAATCCATCATCTTCATGACAACATGGATATGTTTGTAGCATGTGCATATATCTCCCCAATAGATTTCAAAGTTACTTGTAAAGTACACGTACTAATTTACTACTAAATATTTATATACCTCTGAAAATGAAACTCAGACGTGGTTCATGTGAATAATTTAATGGGGTTTATTCTTTTATGAAAATTATCAGATTTGCTAACGTACCATTTTTTTAACCCTGTCTTCTTCAATATCCAGATTGACATTGAGATCACAACCGTGCATTAATTATATAATACTGTGGTCTTATCCAGGTAATATGCCAAAATATTACCAAGGTCTAATATTTTGGCATATTACCTGGACAAGACCACATTAATATCATTATTATACTGAGTGTCTAATTGTCCAGGTAATATGCCAAAATATTACAGTACCAAATATCACTACAGAAGCTTACACGAAGTATAATAATAGTTGATAGACCATATATTGAAATTGCGATTGGCGAGTGGACGTCTGAGAACAAGTTAAAAAAAATCAGTGACAGTAAAATCAGTAAGATATTTTAACAATGATGATGTAACATATTCAATAGTCAACAGTACTGATACCAATATGTACAATGAATACATATTATATACACTGTACATTTAATAAGAAGACTAAACATTGTTGTTTTGGTCTTTACTCTACTTTTTTAATTCGCACTTATGATACCGAATATATTTAAAGTCGTCTCAAATACATGTATAAAACTGACCATTCACTTTACACACAAACGTTTGTTATTTCAAGGACATTGTGATAACTCCAGTCCACATTTTACATTATGCCCAGGTAATCATATTTTGATAAATTCAGTATCTGTCACGCAGACTTCACTATGTCGACGATTAAAATAGTGAGCGATAATTTCGGTAAGACGAAAGATGGAACTCCTGTAAAGAAGTAAGTAATGCAACCTGCATATAATAAGTGTGTGGATCATTGCGTGTGCAATAATCAAATACACAAGTGAAATGTAATATATGTACATATGGAGCCCTAATTGTGTCAATATTGGCGATCAAAATATAATCATTACACGGTATGCTATTCTTCAGGGATTTTCTGCTCGAGTGTTTTGCATATTGTTTATTTTTTGTTGCTGGTGTTGTATTATATTAGTTTTAAAACATGCATGCCCTGTATTATTATTTTTTCTAGATAAAACAAGAATCTCGTCACTATATTTGTTTTAAAATAACAATGTGTCCACCACCTAATGATGAGAGAATGTGTATGGCAAGCGGTTCTCGTCAAAACTATGCTTAAACAATTTGCAGGGGGAAACATACAGAATGAGATTGGGAAAAACTAAACACGCGGTTTTTTTTAAACAGACGGAGAACTAAAGCTTAAACATTGAGATTAATTAAGAAATAAAAATTTGTCGTACGACGTAGTGGTAATTTAAATGGAGAAAATGAAATTTTGCGTAGAAAACATCATATACAATATATGCAGGATAGTGATTTAGACATTATTTAGTGAGAGCATGCTGTTAAAACGTCAGATATTAAGTTAATTATTAAAATATTAAGACAGACAAAGCAGCCTAAATTAATGTTGGCTGTATTTAAATGAACTACTTGATTATTTTTTTTTAATTTGTTTCTCTCCAATAAGTTTATATCAAGCTTAATAAACGTTAGAGAATACCGAAAGGACAATCAAAAATGGACACTGCAGAGAAACTGGCAGCACAAGACGAAGACAAACAAAACAAAAAACACAACACAATGTGTGTTGGACACCACTACACGCAAACAAATACAAATAACGTAAATAAGACACGCACACTCCTACAAACAACTGGAGGTAAAGACGAACCTAACATCGTTTTATGTGGTAATCGTAACGGACATCACAACACGGAACTCGGAACGTAAATATACATAAGACGTTACGCACGATATTGCTACAAGTTAACGTTACACGTAACGTCGTTAAAATTGAACAGTAAAAGGTATTTTTTTTTATATAAAATTTTGTCATTATTATATTTCTCTTAAATACAAAAACAGACAATTTAAATTTGCAACTCTGGATCACATGCACTTAAAATGTCAAGGTGCATGTTGTCGTGGTGTAAATTTTATCAAAAAATTATATTATTGTATTTTAAATGTTTTTAACGTAAATTCGATTATTTCGGGAACTTAAATTTAGTTCAATAACAATTTGTACTCATTGTCAAAGTAGTTGTTTCAAGTCAAATGTGTCAAATTAAGGAGATCAAGTTTTAATTACTCAGTTTTTGTTAATTTCATATCTCTTGTTATAATTGCATTTAATCCGATACGTTTCAACATGCCATTTTACGAGTAACAACAAATCGTTGTCATGAACATTTGTATAAATTCAGATTCGAAACAGTGTAAAATCAATTAGGAATCCTGATTGAATAGTTTACGGACATCGTACGTATGTTGTGTATTGTCGTTATTATATTGGACTACCGATATGTGAACATTTCATTGTTATACTGGACTTACCGTAATTGTTATAGTGGACTACCATTATATGTGAACATTTTACTGTTATACTGGGCTTACCGTAATTGTTATATTTGTTTGTATATTGGATTACCATATGTGAACACTTATTTGTTTTGTAAATTATCATTTGGATTTATCAATAGAACATTTAACTGAAACCAGTTTTATTTTTATATCTACCAGCTAGTTTTCCCCTAGTGTAAATTCGCTACACGTTAATGTCTTCATTTAAAAATAGTGAGCCACTTTTATTTTGTACTTCTACGCATATATATTTCACTGCAAGCGGAGTAATCATAACTTTTTTCTTATTGATAAGTTTATATTGTAAAGGATTGCCTTTCACTTTATCATAGTATAGACAATCTATAACACTCGAACCAGCGCAAAATAAATTTCCCCAATCATCATGCGTGTCTACGTCAAGTATTCGTTCTTTTCCTTTGCACAACACTAAATAAAAGTCTTCGTTTTCATCATCAGTATACACAGCAAGGATTGCGCCGGGTAAAATCATTTTTTTCAGTTATCTCATTTTCGGGTTGAGTTGTACATCTTTATTTTCATGTTTCATTTTTATGTGTGTTGGAGAACCAGCAACGCTAGAGCAAGAACTCGATACACCAGCGATACAATTGTTACAGTTGTAGCACGATAATCTCCTAACCATAATTTCACATCTATTACCCGTAGATTGTACCTAGTGTAAACTTCTTACACTTGGAACACTTTTAAACGCTCTACCACGACACCTCGGACACGGGCGAATCCGACGAACGAGATATTGATTTGGCGTGGCCTAAGTGTGGATAAAATCCTCTAATGCCATTTATTTTAAAAAGAGCTAAAATAATCGGTGCCCAATAACTGAAGGATAGTTTAGAGTGGAGTTGAATTAAAGAAAGACATCATAGCAAAACATATATTTATTCAATTATGTATTGATTGGTTACTTTATGATATTTTTTTACAATCGAAAAGATATATTATTCAAAAATACCTGAAGTCATTCGTCTGGCATTAAATCCAAGTTTCTGTGATAGCTGAATTCGACACTTTGAGTTTTTTACATTTTCCCCATTTACAGCAGCGCTCAATATGTTAATTGTTGCCCTGGCATCGTCAATTACACCTTTTATGTCAGTCAAAATTGCTTTGGACATTTCAACATTTTTTGTGTCTTCTATCGATGGGATCTTATTTAATTTCTGCATTATATCTATTGTTGGACTTTTGGCAGAGCTTAGATAAGAACTGAGTACTGCAGCACGTTTACGTGGTGTGGCTGGTAGATTATCTTTCATTTTTTTTAAGTGCTCGATGTTTGTTAGTTCTAGACCCGAATACGTCTTTAAGTTCTACTTCTTCCGACACGAGGTCATTATTACTGTGTTTTAATTTTAGTTTATGTCTATAGTCCCTTTTTTTCCTGTTTTTTTCCTCCCTTTGTTTTTCCAATTTCTGTTTATTATCTCTTTCCTTCTGTCTATGAATTCTTTTTCTCATTGCTTCATCCGAGAGTTGGTTATTTTCAGTAATTAGTAAACGTCGTTTTTCTTTCTTTTGAGTATTGTAGAAATCTTTCCTTTCATGATATTTTTTTCAACTTCTTTTCTCTGTGTTTTGCCCTCTTCTGTTCTCTGTATAGATTCATTTTCGCTGCACCCGGGTTTAAATCTACAAACGAAATATCAAATCAAAATTTAGAATATTCGGAGGTAGGGGCTGTAAGTACAAATCTATGGAAATATGTGTTTCAATCTGTTACGTAGCTTAGTAGGTTGTGACATTTTATTGCTTTTATTTTTTTCTTAAGGGGGGCAGGCAATTGCCGCTACCTTCAATACTTGTTTTTCCCATAAATAAAAACGTCTTCTTTACGGCACAAACGTACAAAACGTCG
>MJUT01003805.1:42195-61104 GCA_002080005.1 Gigantidas platifrons | reverse complement strand
AATTTCCCTTTGGAAGATTGCTCTGTGTTCGGTAATTTTGTTATTACCCTTATATAATTTAGTGTGTAGTAAATCAAGACTATTCCTATTTGTTCAATATAGTACTATGTTTAATTGTGTTCTGATGTTGTGTTCATCCTAGATTTGTGATGAACATCATCATTAGTTTTAAACAAATGTATATCATCTTATAAAATGGTATTAGTTATATAAATATTTTAAACATATATCCTGCTATTGATATGGTTAACAGTATTTACCATGAGCTATGGAAGTAATGGTTAAATTTATTCTCATTTACAAAATACGTATTTGAATAACTGGATTTTCACATCAGAACTAATGTCGAACGTGTAGAGTGAGTGATTGTTAGTTAACGCCAAGTTATTTCCACCAACATGTTTATCAAGTTACCACTTGATGAGATGATGATAGCATCTCATTTGTTAGACCCACACCCTCAGTACTGTCTCACTGAAGCAGCAGTACACAGGTGGAACCACACTCGCTCTACGCATGGCTAACCATCACAAGAACTCGACGTTCCTAGCGGTTAAGTTGAAGTCATCACTTCGAACGTTCTACGGTCGTCACCATGACTTGGTTAACCGTAACAGAATATTTCGTGTCACAAATTACCACGGTAATATGTTACGTTCGTCTCAATCACAATCTGATCTTTTCCTCATTCATTAATCACTGGGTTTGTAACAAGAGTAGAACGACGTGTGCCACATCTGGAGCAGGAATTACTTAGCCTTCAAGTTCACCCATATGTTTTAGTGGGCTTCGTGTTGCTCAATCTTTTGTTTTCTTTGTAATGTTTTGTAGATCGTTGTTTGTCCTTTTTCTTTCGGCCCGGGTGGCTCAATCAGTTAGGTCGTTGGATCTAGCAATTCATACAAGCCTATCGCCAATACGACGCGGGTTCGTGCCCGGCTTTGTAAATTACACAAAAGGGTGCACTCGACTCGCAGCCGCAAGTGATAAAGTTTACCAGTTGCTTGCCCATGATCGGTGGTTCTCTCCGGGTACTCCGGCTTCCTCCACCACTAAAACTGGTCGCCATGATATAGCTGAAATATTGTTGAAAGTGGCGTTAAAACACCAAAAATCAAAATCAATCATCATCTTTCGGCCATTGTATTGTATGTCCTTCTCCGATTTACGGCTACTGATTACCCTTTTGGTATCTTCAAACTCTTCCTAGACAACAGTGTTTAAGAGCGGTGATGAAGGGAATGTTCAGCGTTACACTGCCGTTTGGCCTAACGGCAAGGGTCCAATGTCAAAACGTGTCTATGGAACCCTTGCCATAAAATATAAACAATCTCGAGGTAAGTTAAATAAGCAAAATGTTATTCACATTCTATCTGCATAAATGTCATCGAAATGCACCGCCACGATATAACTGAAATATTTTTGAAAGTGGCGATAAACACCATAAACCTAACCCACAAAATGTAAGAGTCACACGGATACTTGGTGAGAACAGACACATTGTCTTGGGATTGTTTGCACTTTAACTATATTTATATAACAGAAGTATGAAGTGGCTTCAAAGGGAGTTATTTTTAAATTATTAATTTCAAATACAACATATTTTGTATATCATCTTGACATTCCTAATTACCATGTGTCAACAGAACTATAATTTATTGACAAACAGTTAGTTCACAAACGTTTGTGGACAATTTTAATTAGAGAAAAACATAAATGTACAAAAATGCATGATTAATTATTTGTCAATGTGTTTATGTGAATATTTAGAGAAATAAATATGTAAAAAAAACATGTTAAAAAATTATTTAAAAACAATGAATTATATTTATCACATTTTCAGATCCACTGTACATTATTATGCGCATAGCGAAATATCTTTTCTCATATAAGTACACAACACTTTACACACTTCCGTTCTTGCTTCGGTAAGTGACACTTATTCGCTCTAGCAACTATTTCTTTAACAAGGTCCTCAATACCATCCTCCGATAACGAGGAACATTCTACGTAAAGTTCTGCATTTGTTCTAATGGCAACGTCTGTAGCTAACCCGGATGACACTTTTATATTTGAAATCACCTGTGAATAGATAGCATATATTTTATCATCGTTTAGTTTCGGCTTAGAATGAACTACAATTCATAGTCTCTAATTTGAAGAAACTGGAAATGTAGCTGTTGTGCTATATTAAAATGTCGTTTAATATTGTCTACATGTTAAACTGTCAGACTTTCATTATTATGTAACATAGTTGTACGTATTAACACAATTAAAACTTGTAGTAAATAAATAATTAACAACAACCATTCATTTACTGGATAGTTAATATAAAAACACATCATTTTTGTCGAATCTATCCACAGATTGATGTTCTACGCCAAGTTAGCATTTTTTTCATCTACATGTATATCATGGCGGGATGTTTTAATTAGCCCATCACGTATAGGACATGAATATAAATTAACATGCAAGAATATCCGAGCTTATACTTAGACACAAATTAAACTAGAGAAATGGCGTTTTACTTGATTTCAGTCACAGTAGGGAGGCTAAGTCATATTCTAAAATGGGTGTAACACGGCCCATAGCATGCAGTTGAGCGGTACTTATTACGGCACGTATCGGGGTATCTTCACCGTTTTGATGTTATTTGGTGTTTAGAATTTTATTACCTAGATGTATGGTTATCAACATGAATACAAAACACGGGTGAAGCAATCTTACAAATACCGTCATCATTGTGGACGACATCACATTACAAGGTTACAAATACAGGCAAAAACCGCCACAGGGCGCACATCAGGTAAATAGTAGGGTAGTTAGGGAGATTGATGACTGTTTTGTACTAGAGCAACACGATCACTTGCATTTTATGATAGTGTTAGCGCACTGATAAAAAGTTCGCGGACTGACATGTCGCTCTGCTCGAATATGTCATGTTTACTCTGAGCCAATCTGTCTTTGATTGAAGGCCTTCGGAGAAGCAACAAGGGGCAATTATATAGCTTTTTGCATTAACTGTGGATCGATCGAACATACTAATTGTCGCACTCCAGGCGAGCATGCTAACCATAACTCATGAAAACAGTTACTGCTAATAGTACATAAACGTTACTTTTTTTTTGTCTTGAAGCTTGAATCGATTTGCAGAGTTCTATTATAACATGAGTCACTGCTTTTAAATGTATCCTTTTTTGATTGCCCCATTCAATATTTTCTAACCGTTATTTACCTGAATATCTGGAGTTTGAAATCTTTTATCAATCTGTGTACCAACTAGGATAAATGGTGTTGTTGGTTGATGCATACGTATCTCAGGCACCCATCGTTCCTCAACATGTTCTAAACTATTTTCATTGTGGACGGAAAAACACACAAGGAACAAATCACATTTGGAATAAGACATAACTCGCACTTTACAGGAACTAGGGTCATCCTGCATGGAAATATATAATACAATTCAAACAAGTTGTACACAATGCATGTACCTTGTGTTCTCATTTTGTATTATCTATTAGTTACATATATTGATGCATGAATTGGGTTAGCATTTTTGCAATTATATTGTGGTGAGAGAAACAAAAATCATTACTGTGTCAGAATTGCAACTATTATTCCATACTATTTCTTGGTATAGTATGCTAGTAGACTCATATGTAGTTTGATAGCCCCGAGCCCACAAAATGCCTCTCTATCGTTTGACGATCGGAAATTGAGAATGGAAATCAATGCACGTCTAAAGTATGATTCAATGGGAAAATATATAAAAAGCTTTTTCTGAGAACCCAAATCGTTCATGAAAAATGATTGAATTGCCGCAGCATAAAATCCCACGAGAAATGTTTTTAAAATTTTCCTTCTCTGGAATCTAAGCATTTGAATTTAAACTTGCTCATAATGTTCCTTTTATAGTTCTCTACAATGTACACCAACAGTATGCCCACTATCGCGGCATTTCATTCAACATACGAGAAAATGTATCAAAAAGATTCTTCAGATTTCCTAAAACCCATACTTTTTTAGGCGTACGTTTTGCTCATCCGATAATTAGTAAGGTGTAACAAAGATAGAAAAAAGATGCAACTAAGGCATACGGTAAGAAAATCTTTGAATAATGGTTCTGAAAACTGTATATACTGGATAGTGATTCAGAAGAGCAGTCAAGGTGATATTTATACACATGCGACACGTACATCTCTGCTAGCAAATATATGAAAGCCATATATTACGTGAACGCATGTTAACCTTTCATCGAAACATATATGTCGAGTAGTCTGTTGAAATCCCATTATTAACATAATTACAAGGATATCCGGGAAAATGTTTATACGATGAAAACTTACCCTTCCGGAAGTATCGAATAGACTGAGGTGGTATGGTACATTGTCAACATTTATTGTTGCTGAAATCATATAATGTGAATAGCATGTGTTAAATATTTAACAATAAATATTAATTCCTTAGTATAACAATGTACTGATGTTATTAACAAAAACAAACACCCCCCTGAGTATTCCGACATCATGTACAATCTGACACATTTCCCTGACCCCTTGGTGTGTCGGATTAGACAGATTCCACTGGACTAACCTTCTGAAGACTATTTTGGATGAAGAGTTTTGTTTCATTCTTAAACATCCCAATACAATCGGGAACATAATTGATCATGACAAATATTATTGTTTGTTTATTAATAACCATTGGTATATTGTAGCTTTAATCATCAGGTTAATGATGCACCTTGTTATGCGTGTTTAATGCCAATTTCAACAATATTTCAGTTTTATAGTGGCGTTCAATTTTATTGATGGAGGAAACCGGAGTGGAAAAACCACCGACCTGTCAAAAGTGACTAACAAATGTTGAGCTGTATTGAGTATACCTCGCTATTGGCGGCAAACATGTTCAAAATCTTAGTGTACATTTGAACTGATCATACAGGTAGAAGTAAAACCAACTACCCTAATGACTCAAGAGAGGAGACCTCCCCCTCCCCCCCAAAAAAAAATCAGGACGCAAGGAAAGTCGACAGATTGCTAGTGTAAATAACGTTTTCATATACTGGATGTTCAGAATATACCTACTGTTTATACTCAGTAGAAAAGGTAATCAAAATAGCGACATCTTATCTAAATATGTTTGTTGTTAATGAGTCTGAGTGAGTGAGTAATTGTTATTTAGCGCCAACTCAGTAGTTTTTTAGCTATATCATGAAGAGAACAAGTTGATTTTCAATCAGATGATGAGGAGGTCCGCGTTGTACTAGACCAACACGCTTAGTTGGATATTTATAGTGCTTACTGAGAACAGTCTTCGGATAGTCATGTCGCACCACTCGGACACATTATCCTGATTCCGATGCAAACAGTCTTGGTTCTTAATCCTGTGTGCTTAGCGGAGAGTCAACAAATATCAATTTTATAATCTTTGATTTCAGCCGATCGGGCTCGAACCCACGATCTACCGCACTCGAGGCGAGCACGCTAACCATTACACCACCGACATGGCTGTTAATGTGTCTGACATCTGTTGTTGGTGAAATAATCTTACGTGATACAATGATTAATAGGAGTCTGTAACAGAAATCATTTAATGCCTTTTCTCCTTTAGGTAAATACCGATATATTAAAATATCTTTTTTATAATTTAAAGATGTCTCTATAAAAAAAAACATTATCTTCCGTACACAGAAGAAATATACTCCTGATGGAAGTTGAGTATTTGAAAATATTGAGAGGTACATGTGATTTTTGATTTTTAGAAACAATCAATAGCCACTATCTGCTATTGCATGACCAATTGTTTGATGTCGTCTTGTTAATTTTAATGGTCAACTGGAGTTAATATGGAGTAAACCTTTCGCAAAGCAAAAAAATATATAAAAGACAGACAACACTTGAATCCTTCTAAATGAAAGGTGAAAAGCAGCATCATTTTCAGTAACTTTGTAGAATGCCATTTTTGACTATTTTAAATCTCGGGTTCATCTCAAACAAACACCCATTTGGGTACTTTGTATAGTACCTATTTGATTTGAACAACATGCATTTCAGTGAAACATGTATAAACTGAACCCTAGAGACAACCCCCTTTTGTCATAAATAGACAGGTATTCGGATTAGAGAAGGTAAATGTAGCAATATTTCGCTCAAAATGGCTAATTTCAATGATCACTTTACCAAGATTTCGGATTATCAAGAGTTCGGTTTAGAAGGCTTCTATGTAAATATAAAAAATAGCATACCACAATAGTTATCAAACATCGTAGGTATATATTCAGCTCTGACATCTTGTGAAGTAATCCTTGCTGCTAACGCACTCTTTCCACATTCACTGTCACCAACTAGAACACATTTTAAACTTAGTTTATCCAACAGTTCATACTTCATGGCGCAGATGTTACTCTCTCTTTATCACACCATTTGTCGATATATGCGTCAAAGTTATGTTATGATAAAGTATATAAAAATGTGAATTGTGTATCGGAAAACAGGAAAGAAATGAAAATCCACATGTAGTGAAAATCAATGAATTAATAATATAAATATGTATTTATAGTGACACATAAGCGATGAAACGGATTTCCTCAGTTTTAACATTGTTTGCAAATGTACAACTCGAGTACATTCGATGTAAAATAAATTATTGGATATTTTCGGAAGGACCACTTTGTCGCCATGTATTGAATTACCAAGAATAAAATCACAATTAAACGAACAGTTGATAAATTCAAAGGTTTTGGTTAGGGTAATGGTGTTTAACGCCACTTTCAACAATATTTCAGTTATATCGTGGTTATTGGTGGAGGAAACCGAAGAATACCACCGACCTGCCGCAAATCACTGACAAACTTTATCACATAATGGTGTATCAATTATACCTCGCCATTATCAGGATTAGAACTCACAACTTTAGTGATGATATGCACCGATTGCATAGGTAGTTGTACATCCATTGTAAAGGTATAATGTGTCCATAATAAATCGTGATTGCATGTTAATAAGATTTTAAAAAGGTAATTCGACGTTAGTCTTGAAATGGATTATTTCATTTCATTTCTGTATGCAATTTAGCTGAACTTACGTCATGTAGTCCACATTGCACAAAAGGTAAACTTTTTGAACAACCTTTACAACAAACCACTATTTATATTGTAAGAACAATAAACGAGGATAAAGTGTAAGTTTTCAACGTAGTGTTCCAACAAAGATGATATGCTATGTAGTATATCTAATATATATGAGTGTGTGTGGACAAATTTATGCATATTATTCAGGCAAAGCATGAAATTGACTATATCTAAACATTCAGTCTGCAAGGTTCTTTGCAATTGTCAATATGTATTCTGCAAAGAATCAAGTTCCATTAACCTATCTGAAGTGACTTTCCTCAAAAGTAGAGCGTTGACAATGTTAACAGTAGAACAACTAAGGCTTGTGTGATACACTATATATTTTTATGATTCTTTCAGCTTTGTCAAAAACTACACATACATTTCCCGACGTTATTAATAAAGCTAGAAGTCTCACTTCAAAATGATTGAAAAATCGTTTTCATAGAGGCTATGATTTAGCAACATGACTCTTTGAAGCAGGTTTTCTTAGATTAAAATATGCTTGTAAACTAATGAGTCCAATTAGCAATTAAATCGGTGCAGATATATTTTATTCCATATTGTATTACTACTTCAACTCAATTATTTGATTCCATCAAATTTGTGACCTATTTACTCTTGTCTCCTACGAAGACCATTAATTGTCGTGTATAGTTATTGCTAATTGACATTGGGATCCCATTAACCAGTTTGATCCCGCCACATTTTGTCCCACGCCTGGACATGAACTTCCAACGCCATATGTTGTGGTCTTTTTTGTTCAATGGTTTGATGTGAGAAGAGTTTGAAGATACCAAAGGGGTAATACGAATCTGTATATCGAAGAAGAACAGACAACACAATGGCCAAAAGAAAAAATACTAAAGGACAAACAACGATCTACAAAACATACACATAAAACTAAAGATCGAGTAACACGAACCCCACTAAACACCGGAGGTGAACTCAGGTGCTCCGGAAGGGTAGGCAGTTCCTGCTCCACTAGTGGCACCCGTTGTGAGATGTGGTTGTCCGTTTTCTTTCTATATTGGTGGATTTTTCAACTTTCTTTTCACAGCATAGACTTGGAGTTTCAAAAAATAAAAAAATGAACGAAATCACCTGGACTCGTCATATTTCTAGGCGATTTCGACTCATTACATTATCCTGTTTGTGATCAACAAGCAGTTATTTTATGAGGGGCTCTATTTGTGGGTTTTAATTTATGACACAAATTTTGTGGGGACAAATATTTGTAGATTGCATCTAAGGAAATCATACTATTAATGTCTACACGTACGTATTCCAGCCACATACACTAGATGCATATTTACATGAGAAATTAAACATATAATTCGGTCAGTGACATAGAAGCACACCTGTCAATCAAATCATTTCGTGTGCATTGGACGAATCTTATCTTATATTGAAGTTTGGTTCAGTGATAACACATTATTGTGAAATAATTGCGTTTGCAAAATGATAAAGATTGTCTTGTTATTCAGCATTGTCTGCACAATATGGGGTAAGTATCACAACTGATGGTTTGTCACTGCCTAAAGGCAAGACGATGGTTTTCTTACGGGTGTTCCGGTTTCCTCCAATAAAACTGACCGCTAAGGAAATAACTGAAATAGTGTTAAGAGTGGCGTTAAACACCATAAATTAACAAAGCAATTTTTGCCTATCGTAGGGCAAATGTATTTTAATGCTTTCACATCTTTTCGGACAACAAAACATTTGAGGTCATTTAGGTATTATTGTCAAATAATGTTCCGATGCATGTGTACTAACAGACCAAAAATGGGGAGTATGTATTTTTTCTCAAGATGTAACAATAAACAGCTTGTGTTCTTTTTCCAGATTGTATTAACTCCGAATAGAGAAACCATCCTTGCCGAGCTCGTGTGGTAGTGACGTGTAGTCAGTTTAGAGGGGTTCTCTATTATCTCGGTTTTTTCTCAGATTAAAGTGATCCTGTTATTGGACTTGATGATCGGTTCCATGAATGAGATAGGAGAACTGACTTTTTTCGGAATAGCTGACCATTTTGTTTTGGTGTGATTGACTTCGTGTTGACACTCAATTATCTAATTCTGTGAGGTATAGTTTGCATTGCAGTTCACCGATATTGATATACTTATCTAGATAACAAATCGTTAGTTTTAAAGAATTTCAAAACCATCGGATTAGAGTGGTTGTTTCAAATAGTCGTTCATACGACAAATCATTTATAATTCATATTCGGAAATTTGTACTCCAATTGAATGTACATATGCTGAAATACGTTTTTTTTTCTTCAAAGTAAGTCACCAATTCTTAACTTATGTTTTATTATATTCAGTTAGATTTTGATAGATAAGGCATTCATTACTATCATGATAATTTCGCAGACACATTATGACTGTCACTGATGGAGCGGGAATCGCTAACACTTACGGAGCACCTCATATCACTCAGTTTTTAGTCGTGTTCCGCGTTATTCAATTTTAACTTTTCTTGTGTATTGTTTTGTATATCATTGTTAGTCCTTCTGTGCCTTTCCGTTTGTCCCCTGTATTGTCTGACGTACGATTTACGTCTTCTGATTACCCTGTTTGGTATTTTCAAAATTTTCTTTCACATCATCAAAAAACGAAGAATGGTGGATTTGAAGAAAAAAAATTATTTTGTGAATAAATGCAAATTTACATATGAAATCCATAAATATTGTGTGTATATGAACTATCGCTACGAATTATAATAGATAATTTCCATATACGTTTCAGCTGTTCCATTGTCTAGTAATACCATATGTCCAGTGGGGCAGCACGAAGTTCTATGTAAAAGGAATCCTTGTGAAGGCGCACCCTGTCCGTTGAAACCAAAGGCGACATGTGTGTAAGTAACTTCAAAAATACGGAAACAATTTAAATATAACAATGAAACCCAAACCGATTACTTTATAGTATACCTGTTCTTCTGTCTGCTCATTAAACATTTGTTTTACTCATGTTGGACTTTTCCAGTTTATATGGTTTGGCTAAATAGAATAGACTGGTTTTATTCGTTTCAATTATTTCGAATCGTAATCACCACTGGTCATAAGATTCAAGATTTATTATATATAGCTCAGGCACACATGTGCAACATAAGCAGACATAATAATATAATACAATATAGACATATAGAAAACATGGGTGATAGAGAACACACCGATCAACCGCTTTGTATCATTTTGAGCAAAATCAGCATGATACGATCAAAATAGATATCAACAGAGAAAGTCACGTCAACACCAGGGTAACATTTTCTTAATTTCTACGTTCTTCTTTTACTTTCATGAGTGAAACTAAGCATCAAACGGTTCGATATAGATTGAAAATTGTATGCATACAACATTCATTACCTTATATTTCCTCTACATGAATAAATTTGATAAATGAAATTACAGTATGTGTAAAAAATAAATATTTCCGACATTTCTTCGCAAATATTACCCCTTTGCACATTATTTTCGGAGCATCGATTGATATCATGTAATAGATTATTTATATAGCTTCCTTCTAATACCAATATAGCGGTCTACTTGTATTTCATTAAGGAATTGGAAACAACCAACGTAAGGCGATCAGAGAAAAATTGATACGATTAAAATCAACAGATTTTTTGCTTCAGATAGAGATAGGTCAATATCAGGTTATTTCATCTTATTGTTGATAATCTTCACTACGCACATTTTTGTTAATTAAATGAAATACATTAAACGGAGATGTGTCTCAGTAAAGTCATAATTTCTCCGCAAAAAACCCCGAAAAAATCAAATGTGAAACGATTATTAGTACACCCGCAAATCAGAGCATGGTCACATTAGAGATTCGACTGTCCTATGTATATTTATAACATTTTTTTATGTTAATACATAATTTTAAAGTAATTTATTATTATTATTTAAATCACCGCAGTTTACCTATATACTGTTTTTTTCAGGCCTTCCTACTGCGATGGTTGTTATGCCACATGGTATCTGGATGGGAAACGTGTTTACTGTTGGGGACCATGATAAATGTACATTAAAAATATGATTTGATTTGATTTTTGGTGTCTTAACGCCACTTTCAACAATACTTCAGCTATAACATGGCGACCAGTTTTAGTGGTGGAGGAAGCCGGAGAGAACCACCGACCATGGGCAAGCAACTGGTAAACTTTATCACTTGCGGCTGCGAGTCGAGTGCACCCTTTTTTGTACATTAAAAATATATACAGACGATAAAACATCAATGCATTGTTATTATATATGGGTTGTGTTGGGTTTATGGTGTTTAACGCCACTTTCAACAATATTTCATTTACATCGTGGCGGTCAGTTTTATTTGTGGAGGACCCGGAGAAAACCACCGACCTGTTGCAAGTCGCTGACAAACTTTTTTTTGTAATTTGTTTATTTTTCGAAGAACAGATTTATACATACATGATTCTATAAACACAATGTTTCAATGCACAAAAGTTACAATGTAAAAACAAGTTGATCTTCATACATAATGTTTTGTATTAACTTTTGAAATTCAAAGTTAGCAATGCATTTTAAGTTATACAAAGTAACATACATTTTAATATAATAGAAATATATTAGTATTAACCACTCAATACCGCCTCCAGATCTAACCATTTTCTTTTAACATGTTCCTTTTGTACTGGGGACAGATATATCATTGATGCCTTTTCAATATTTATAGCATATTTCAGGAATCCAAGACCACCTTCTAAATCAAGGTCCCTACATTTGCATCTACATACATATATATAATATTTCAAAATAATTAAAACATTGTTGATTGTACCCTGGGCTGAACTGTGTTCAGTCAAGCCAAGAATTATGTCCTTTGCATTAAAGGGTAAGCTAAGACCACAGATTTTCAGGAAATTGACAATTGATAACCAAAAGTTCTGAACATAATTACATTCCCAAAAGATATGAACCAGATTTTCTGTACAAAATGTACATAGCTCAGTTTCTTTTAACCCACATATAAATAGAAAGGAATTTGTAATTAAGATTCTGTGTATAAGTTTATATTGAAAGTCCTGTAATTTAGTATCTTTTGTAACAGAGAAAGGTATCCAGTAAATAAAACTCCAATCTTCAATAGCAACTCCCGTATGGACTTCCTTTTCCCATTTACTCTGAATGTTTAAAGGAAGCATTTTTACATTTAACATGTATTGTTTTGAAAAGTATTTGCATGGCTTAGGATCCCTTTTCAGTCTATCAACAATGTCATTTTCAATTAAGTTTAATTTTCCTATCCCTTTTATCAGAAGTTTCCATCTATGTGGAATGGCACTTAAAATACTGAAATATTCTATAAAATTTAATCTAATATTATAGTGATTGATAAATTCCTCATATGTAAAAAGCATTTTATTTTCTGATATTAAATCATTTACAAAAAAGACACCATTTTCACAAACTTTATCACATAATGTTGTGCACCTCGCCATGATCGAGATTCGAGCTCACAACATCAGTGGTGATAGACACTGATTGCATAGTTAATTGTAAATCCACCAACAATACGATCACGACCACGACGGCCCCTATGTACACATGCTTTCAATTATCTTTTGTAAAAATGAAAAAAAAATGCTATTATTATGATGAATCCCTCATTACAATTACGAATGTCATATCCCCATAATATATATACACTCCGACAAAGTTAAGCACCACCCTATATATTTATCGATATATTTTTTTACATCAATACTGTTAAAACAATAAAATAGATATCACCATTTTTCTTACACTTCTTAAAAGACTACACCAAGGGCTCTAAAATTACCAATCTACGAAGTATTTATCATCCTGAAAGACGTGACTATGACGTGGCAAAAATGGGGCTCAAAACAGGCGCTGGAAAAATGTAAAACCAGTTTGTCTTTGATGGAAGTTTTTAACATTGCATTAAAATGCAGAGTCTTCAGATTTTAAGAACTTTTAAATGCATCTATTGTGCGTATGTGTAAGGCATAAAAATCAATAACGAGTATATCCACCGCGTTTATTGTGAAGTTATGTAACACGCCTCGTCATGCTTCGCACAAGACGCCTAAGCCATTCTTGGGGGAACTGTTCCCACTCCTGTAAGATAGCAGTTCTTAATTCGTCAATATTTTGACATTTTGGATTGCGTTGGTTAATTTTTTGCGGCCAATAAAGTCCCATACATACTCTATAGGGTTCATGTCTGGCGACATCGCAGGCCATGGAATTGTCTGAACAGCCTCTTGCTGTAAAAATTGTTGTACAATTCGGGCTCTGTGTGGCCTAGTGTTGTCGTCCATGAACATTGGCCTGTCAGCCAACGCCTGATTGTCGAAATGGGGAACTACGCGTGGAGCGAGCACATTGTCACGGTATTTTTGGCCTATCAGATTACCATCAAGAACGTATAAGTCCAACTTACAGTCAAAGGAAAAACAACCCCAGACAGTTACACCCCCACCCCCAAAAGCAGTTGTGCCCAAAATGTGGCTGTGCTGAAATGAAGTGTTTCGTTGGCGCCAAACCCTTGCACGACCGTCGGTAGGGCGTAACAAAAAACGATTTTCATGAGACCAGTGGACCCGTCTCCATGTGCGAATAGTCCACCCCAAATGATCACGTGACCAGTCAAATCGAGCATGGCGATGACGTAATGTCAACTGTGGACGTTTTATGGGTCGTCGCGCTCGCATTCCCTGATGGTGGAGGCGTCTGAATACAGTCCGTGTGCTAATGTGGCCTCCAAACGCTAAATTACCACGAAGTGCACCAGCTGTACTGAACGGCCGTTGCCGCGCCCGTCTGGATATGAGCCGGTCCTCTCTCGGCGTCGTTTTGCGAGGTCTACCTGCACGTGGACGGTCAGTAACATTCCCCGTTTGACGAAAGCGTTGCATCAGTCGTACAATGATGGTTAATCCTGAAGTGGTCTGCCACCCTTCTATGGCTAAAACCACCGTTATCCATGCCAACAGCTTGCCATCTTTCTGGTATGGTTAATTTTCACCGCACTATACCAAACCAATAGAAAATGAAACTTCAAACTCTACACAAAAAAATCAGCTTTCGTTCGCAAACACAAATGTTGAAAAGTACACGTGGCACTTTACACACCCTGTCATATACACATAAATAAAAATCGATCAATAACCTGTTTCACAGGTAAGCAAGTATGTGTGTACAGGTAACGAAAACAGCAAACATATTTGAAATAAGTTCATTATTAGAAAAGATATTATTGAAACAAGTCAGATGGTGCTTAACTTTTGTCGGACTGTATATATATATATATATATAAGTTAGCAATATTGATGTACATATATACAAAAATAATTGCATATTGTAATTCTCATTAGGTATGCTGTGCGTGTCCTTCAACAGTAACACGACAGGTGCCACTAGTGGAGCAGGAACTGCCTATTCTTCCGGAGCACCAGAGTTCACCACTCCGTCGTTTAGTGTGGTTCATGTAATACAATCTTTAGTTTTCTGCGTAATGTTTTGTAGATCGTTACTTCTCCATTTGTCCTTTTTCTTTCGGGCATTGCGTTGTCCGTCTTTCGATTTAAGCATTCCGCTAACACTTTTGGTATCATCAAACTCTTCTAGTTCTTTTGTAAGTTTTGGTCATTGTATAGAATGTCCTTTTTCCATTTACCGTTTCTGATTACCCATTTGCAATCTTCAATCATTTCGTAAGATAGATGACATTATATTATCAAAGTGAACCAGTGAAGTTTAAGAGGAGTAATCATGGTGTTACATAAATTAAACATGTACATTGATGTCGTTCTACGGTCACTCATTTACTTATATCTATACACTTCAAAATGATATCATTCATAAGCTTTTATCATTCAAAAGCCACATGTTTCAGTTGAGTCACGTCTCGCAATTATTTTAGTATAAAAAGGCTTTTCGATTAATCGAAAGCTATTTATTTTAGTAATTTTCTATAGAAAGTTGGCAAGTTTACAGTATAAATGTATTTTATTCAAAGAGGACAAACAAAAAGAAAGATACTACCGTTTCATTTTTTACAACCATCTGCGCAATCAGTGCCTATTACCACTAAAGTTGTGAGTGTGAATCCCGCTCATGACGAGGTGTAATCGATACAACATAATCCTTTAGTTTGACAGCGAAATTAAGATTTATGTAAATGAGTAGGTAAACTAGTCGCAGTGTATTAAGTGTAATTCAAAATATAACAACATTAAATAACAATCAAGGTACATATTTATTTTCATATAAAACCCACTAATTATTACTTGATGTTGCAATGACTGATCATCATGTGGTTGACTATATGTTAACAAACAAATTAGAGTATGCTATGAATATTTAGTTTTACGAATAAATTACAGATGTATGTCTTTCTACAGTAATATGATTAAAAAAATCAATTTCACAAGTTTACACAGTGCAGCATATGAAGAAAAGATGGATTGTGATTGGCTAAGTGACTGGTGTTTTGATTGCAACAAATAAAGACTTTCGTGTTTACCTGCATATGGCGTGACATTGCACAGACTCAAGAAACACATTTACAAAATATACCGTTGCTGTTGTGTAAAACCCATAAGAGAGGGGGCGTTGTCATCGTGATCGTATGGTAGTTGGATTTACAACTACCCTATCACCACTAAAGGTGTGGGATCGAACACAGTTTATGGCGAGGTGTACTCGATACATTATGTAATAAAGTTTGTCAGTGACTTGCGACAGGTCGATGGTTTTCTTCAACAATAAAACTGACCGCCACCGAAGTGGTCGTTGGTGACCCGATGCGAGGCACAATTTCCCAACCCTATTCATTACCTCGCCTTTTAATTGTGTACATTTGAAAATGGTGTCAATGACAAGAAAAAAGAGAAAGTTTAAAATGTAAACAAATCCCGTTTTTCCTGAACAAGTTTTACTTTAATATTGCAGTATATGATACAGGACTACCTAATGATTTCTCCTGCCCACGGTTTATTTGAATATCAGACAACTATAAATTGACGCAATGCACCTTTGTAATTCTGCTAGGATGCCCAACTTTTAATCAGCGAGACGGCCATTACTTTGATATCCAGTAACGGATATTGTACAAACAAAGTAAAAAAGTAAGACAACACAGATGATTCCATATTATGTAGATATCACTAATAAAAGATAGTACATTTTGTTTAACAATTATTTTTATCAGCAAGGATAGCAAATAAATTTCACGCTGTTATATATATTACATATATCCTGTCACGAAATATATACATGTATACAATATGATGTCTTCTTCAATAGCCACCCTGAAAAAAAAGAGCCAAATTTAATATATTTGCTTTGGGGTTGTTTTTTTTTCATTTTGTAATCATGGAGGGCTACTATCAAATCGAAATCTTTACATCCTTACAAGTGGACTTATTCGTAAATGAATATAAAGTTGCAATGCATTTTTGTATCATTATTACATGAACAAATCGTACACAAGTACAGGAATACAATTTGGTTATTGTAGTAGAAATATTAGTACTTATCTTTGGATTTACGTTGGCAACTCGCCAGCTGTTTTTGTTGTTGTTATTTTTTGTTTTTTGTTTTTTTTTTTGCTTTTTGTTTTTGTTTTTTGTTTTTGGTGTATTTTCGCAGAAATAATGACTCGGATACGATCATATTAAGAATAATCTAAGATAAAATACACCTTAAATGTTTCCTGTGTTACTGATTTGACCGATATGACCTTTATTTTTTCCGTATAAATCATGACTGTTATATTACTGTTCATTACTCAAATCGAAATGAATTAACAATATCACAAACACAAATACCAATAAATTAAGAGTTAGGCAGAGTATTTGACAATGCTATTTTTTACACTTCCCAAATACATGTGCCACTTTTGGCAGTCAAATCTGGCAATGGTATTTTACCACTTCACAAACACGTGTGTGCGCTGATTAGTTTAATCTTTGAGTATTTGTTTCTGCATTCCATTATGTAATTATTAAGCAATATGTAAGAATGTATTACTAACCTTTCTCTGTTTCTTTTTATATGAATTCCCATGTTTCATGTTCTTGTAATTTATTTGATTGGTAATGCTATGATATCCATCAATAGAGGACACTTTTCTTCCAGCTATCTTGTTACTTCTAGCCATTCCTAAGCGAGCGTTCAAAACAGAATTTCCTGAAACGTCACCATTTCTTCTAGCTGTCCTTGATGTATCACCAGCAGCAATCGACATGCCAGCATTCGCTCTATTAGTTCCAGAGTGTCGGCCAACTTCCATAGCAGCTCCAGCCACTCCATTATTAATATCAGCCATCACATTGTTTCTTCTATTAAATGCACCACCCGAACCCATTATATGATGTTCCGCTGGTATGTAATCTTGCACAGGTTGGTTGGGATCTCCTACCGAAGGATTGGGATCATTCGAGTTGGGTGTATAGGCAATATCTCCAAACATAGGATGGTCGGACGCCTGTGCTGTAACATCTAATGAACCGCCTGATGCGCCTGTTCCTGTATTAAATGTTGCTCCAAAGGCCCCAGCTGATGTTCCTGTTTCTATGGCGTCCCCTCGTGGATTTATATTTCTAAACGGATCATATACGCGATAAGTATTATCAAAAGGTAACCCTCTGGAACCTCTGCCTCCATTGATCAATATGCGAATATTTCCTTCATTGCGACCTTGCCTCAAACAGTTCTTGTTTTTACAATGGGTTGATCTTGCAGCAAGAACGTAGGAAATCCAGAGTGTAGATAATAGATAATAGAAGGCACTTCATTCTGTCGAAGAAAAATAGTAATTGATGAAATGTATTTTACACAGTAATTTTTTCAGTTTCAAAGCATTATTTGAAAATCATCCATTTCACCAAATCAAGTTTAAATAATAAACAAAAAGAAATAAAAACGTTGCTTGTCATATTTCTACTAAATAGTAACAGTAAGGTTAACAGTGTACAAAACTGCAGTATATTTATACAAGTAAATAAGTAACATTTTCAGTCCACAAACTAAAAGTATATTTGCGTTTTTTCCCCAGAGTTTTATAGTTATGTCATTTACACATGGTATAATGAATTTTATTCATTTTAATTGTTGTTGTTCATTTCTGTTGATATTGAAATGTTTAAATTAAACTGCAATTAAATTAAATTGGATTATACCTCCCCAACAGAAATGCAACTTTAACATTATCATAAATTATTACAAATGATACTGTAAAAATAATAAATAATATGAAATATGTTATAATTTTCTATATATATGAGATAAATGCATAAAAAATGTCTCACTTTTTCAAGCACAGCGTTGTATTCTAGTTGTTCAGAAAATTAAAAGATATTTATTTTGTATGTAAAATTTCATAAATTGTTGTTTACGACTTGTGCATATAATGTATCATCATAACATTATCTATGTCTTTATTGAACGTGGATAAAATACTGATAATTTACACTTTCATCGGGGATTTTTTGGATAGCAAAGAAAAGGATCATGGGAACAATTTGCATTATTGATCTAACGATGACGAATTAAGTAAATATTACTACATGAATAAAATTAACGTTAAGGAAAACTGAGGGGGCAATCAAGAATGGACAATCCAAAGACACTGGTGACATTCGACACACAAGACATAGGACGAGGGCAAACAAAACCCCAAAAAACTGAAGGGGCAACCAGGAATGGACAATCCAAAGACACTTGTGACATTCGACACACAAGACATAGGACGAGGACAAACAAAACCCCCAAAAACTGAAGGGGCAATCAAGAATGGACA
>MJUT01003805.1:10711-35531 GCA_002080005.1 Gigantidas platifrons | reverse complement strand
TATGTGGTCTAACTGTGATCTTTAATAGTTAATTATACTCTTGATTTGTTTTCGAAATACTGAATATATATATATATATATATATATATAAAAACAATCATTTATAATAATAATAATAATTTCAATGTATTCTAAAATCAAGAGAGATTACCTGACAGATATTACTCTGACAAGAATCAGTAAATTGTTATCCTTTCGCTTACCGTATTTACCATAAGATGGACGAGCATACTGGAAAAATATAGAGAGGTGACACATGAATTTGCTTTACGCGGAAAGCGTAATATAGCTATGCAAAGTAAGAAGAGTTTGAAGATAGCAAAGGGGTAATCAGAATACGTATATCGAAGAACAGTAAACAAGTACAAAAGGACAAACAATGATCTACAAAACATACACATAAAACTAAAGATCGAGTAACACGATCCCCACTAAAAACCGGGTTGAACTCAGGTTCTCCGGAAGGTTAAGCAGTTCCTGCTCCACTACTGGTACCCGTCGTGTTAATCTAGTTACAAATCCGGCGATAAGTTATGAATTAGAAAAGGGCAGGGAAGTGCTTATGACAAGTGGAACATATCCGTGGTCATTTGCCATATTCTTCAGTACACAAACAATTGTTTAAAGTAGTATTACAAATGAATATGCATAGATTTCAATAACATAATGTAGGTTTTTAGTAACTTCCGTATAAAATATGTCTAATGTTATGATTATTATCAAATTCAACTATTTAAAGTTGTTATTTTATCATCCCCATGATGTAGGAATAAATCAAATTAAAAACAAAATCAAAAATACCACACTGTCTTAACAATTCCAAATCAAATATAAAATGACGGAAAGAGGCAAAATCGATACCTCTCCTTCCTGGCTTAAATACAAATGACAGGATTAAACTAGTGTTATGGAACCAAACATCCACTCTTAGTGAAATGATGCGTTCATGCAAATGTGTTCCACATGTCAGTAAAATACTAACTCTCACATAAAACCGAGCGAACAGTGTTATTCATCAAGAACACTACAATCTTGAACAACATTATACATATTATATTTAATCTTCATATTCGTGAAACAGAAGATGTCCTATGTATAACATTAGTTATATTAAAGAGACCATACCGCCTCAACCATTGTTAGATTTCCTTGTTGTAAAGCGTGTAACGGACATCTAACAGAAGACAATAATTGACAATTATAACATGGCCTCCTTCTTTCGCTTTCTTAACAAACGAGTGAGTTATCCATTCGGAATAATCTCATTAGCACATGCGCCAGTGAATGTGACTGACTTTTCAATTGGCAGCATACATTGTAACCCGAATAATGCCGATAGAGGGCGCAGTATTATTCTAGTTACATAAATAGTATACGACCGTGTATTCCGCAAACGTAAATATAAATTACCGTCTTCCATTCAAAGTATGCTTCCGTATTTGTACTCTATATCAGAATCGAAATAAATTCTTCATATGATGTTCCGATTCTGTTACATAAAACCAGTTTTAAGTTTGAGTTTAAGGATGGGTGTCTTGCATGAGATGTCAGAACACATGTTCTCCTGACAAGTATATAGTTGTAGCCTTCATCGTGTTGGGTGTTTGCTTCTATTTAAGTGTTATACATATTTGGTTTTTGTTTTCGCTGACGTTATTCATCCATTATTTCAGATACTTACATTGTTCTATACTCACTATTTTACCGTAAATACGTTGTAATTTGATTGATTTTGAATTGATCTGATGTATCAAATATCTGCAGATAATAAAACGCCAGCTTTGATTATTTTTATCGGTATGTTTTACGTAAGGAACATCTTTATTTTTTTAATTGTGTCTTCCACCCTAAGACATTTGAATGATTGTAAATCCGAGATTTATATCATAGCAAGTCATCATACAACATTATTTACGTCAAGTTGTTATTATCGGTGTTATGGCAAACATATGCCATACCTTCATAGTCAAGCTAATTTGATGTTTATTGTTTCTCAGTGTGTTGTCTTACATGTATACAATTACGTGTATTTAGTCGATGTTACGTACTGTATATTCAGCTGTGTCGAAAGTATGAATATTATTCATGATTAGGTTTATTGTTTTAAGAAAGGGTTTCATTTTATCACCGTTTTATCATGGCTTTATGTACACAGTATATGGACAGGAATTATGACTTGGTACTTACCTTTCTACCATAAGGTCTTGGTGTTCTCGTGGTTGTAGTTGTTTCTTTCTGAAGTAACATATTTATTAACGATGAGTAATAAATGCAAGCATTAATTCAAACAATATGAAACAAAAATATCTGGCATCACATATCATAATTATCAATTTATTTAGATTCCGAAAATAGAGCCCAAAGAATTTGAGACAAATGAAAATACAGAAACAGCTTCCTATTCCCCATGTACATTAACCTAAAATTTTACAATAAAGGTCATTTTTTTAAGTCTTTGAAAATAACTAGGACTTCAATTGTGTCTTCATAATTTTTTCACACCTTGATAGTAATATATCAATCGTTATCGCGTTTGGAGTTTGTAGTTCACAATTCATATGCTTCGCTTGAGCTTTCATCTTATCTTTCAAAGAGTTTTTTGGACTATATTAATACATTGACTTGTTGGAAAACAAGCTGCCACTTCAATGCAAATGATGATCTTGGCATATGTCTTCGTATGGCTGTGTGTGGTGTCTAACATAAAAAATGATGATTTTTGTCAACGGCTCTTTTATTGAAGTAACATTGCACATATGAAAGTTTCTGTTTTACGAAATATATTATTTATAAAGTTCAAGATGGGTCCTCGATGGTCTTTACGATGCCCACCTAGTTACATGTGACGGTCTGGCATTTTATTCACATGTGGAAAGCACCTGCATTGCCACATTTTTCCAATAAGAGGGATGTTTAGCCCATAAAACTAGCTTAACCCCGCCACTTTTGGAGTGAAGAGCAGTGCCTGTACCAGTCCAGGAGAGTTTAGTGAGCGGTTATTGTGTGTGTATTAGAGGCATCAATTTTACCTCTGTTTCTTCGATTTGGAACTATTCAGAAGGTTTGTTTTTTTTATAAATATCCCATTTTATCACTATGCATTTACTTGCCTTTCCATATGATCTATTTCTGTATGTCTTACGCTTATATCCGTATGGCTTAGGTTTGTAGGCATATTGCACCTTGAAACGAAAATGCAGAAAATGAGTACAAATAAACTTAATATGTCCATAAAATAGTTAGTTTTCGTTAGCAGACAAATAAATTCAGACAAGGAAGCTCCATTTCAACGCTTTGTCATACTTAACAATAGCAGTATTCCCTCGACGAAAAAACTATTCGCACAAGGTTACGTTGCTCCAAGGTTGAAGTCATCGCTACTAAAATTATACGGTTGTCATCACGAACTGGGTGACCGTTACCAAATATCGATGTCTCAAATGACAATGGATCTTTTCCCTTTTAATTATAATTTTTTTCTTTCCTCTATTTCCGAGAAGACTTTTACCGGACTTGAATACACGAGAAACACGACAGTTGCCTAATAAGAACCAGGAATGGCTAATACTTCCCGAGCACTTGACTTCACCCCCGTTGAGATCCGTGTTGCTCACCTTACTAACTTTCTGTGTTATGTCGTGCTTTTTGTTTTGTTTGTCGTCTTCCTGTGACTGGTGTGCACAATATTACCAATGTCTCTGGATTGTCCATTCTTGATGATTACCCCTTCGGTTATATATATATAGTTTATTTATTATATATCGAATACAGGTATATACTAGTTCAAATGGGTCGCAAGACTTGTCATTATACGCTAAATGTGTGCTATGAATCTAAAACGGGCATGCAGTATTTCCCTTTTCCGACATTATAATGTTAGAAGAACACCCCTTGACATAAAAAATAATGTCGCATATATAAATAATTTCTCTTAATCAAAGTACACGGGTATGTACCGTGAGTGATCCAGTTTGCAAATATGTACAACAATCGTTTTTGATATTTATTCAGAAAGAAAACAAAGGTCTTTTCTGTCTACGCTTCCGCTTTAAATATAGTTACCTGTCCATATTTTCCATAATTCGTATTACTGCTACATGAATCGCCATTATCAATATCAGCATAATACCTATTGATGTTGTTAACCATATCATTATTAGTCGGATCAAAATCATGCCCTGTGTTTACATCACCAAATAACGTAGGATCTGCAGCATTTAGAATACCATCGCCAATTTGTCCAGCATCAGCTCCAGTAATATCAGCACCTACTACACCAGGCATATCTGCATTAGATCCAGTTATATCAACACCAGCGCTTGGCATCATAGCACTAGCTATAGCATTACCACTATTTCCAGAAACACCAGTTGATCCACCATTACCAGCTGACCCTCTACTACCATTTTGGCCTCTATCATTACTAGATGTTGCTGTATTTGTAGCATATCTCGATCCACTCATTTGGTCATGACCATTGATATAGACAACTTGTGGATTCGTGCCATATGATTGTTTTTGTAAAATAATTTGCAGTAGAGCATTTATAGTCGATTGTAAGACTGCTGTTTTATCTACAGCGGGAGAATATTGTTCATTCATTGGCTCGTTATACACACCAGCATTGTTGGCATTATTTGGTCCTGCTGGAAAACCACCGTTTTTACCTACAACATTACCGTTTCTAGATGTTGTACCTGTGCCGCCATTGCTAGCTGTGTTTGTCGGTCCAGTATATGGATTATCATTCCTACTACCAGGGATTGTTCTTATGCAATCGTGAGAATACCCTTCCATGTACCGTAGCAAACACGAGGAGCAGCACACCAAATGAATTCATCTTAGGAGGTGACCTGAAAGAATGTGATAAATATATACTCGTATTGCTTTGCTGTAATAAAGTATAATTTTATTATTATTAAGTCAAATTTATAATACACTATGTCAATTGATATGATTATTTTTTCCTCAACAAAAGATAACAGCGAAGGTAAAAACAATGTGTTTCGTAAATTTGATCATTCTGACCAGATGATCTCGGGAGGCTGTATCCCTTGTCTGACTTACGAAGATGTTAAGCTTTATACTGATATTTTGAAAATACCTCGGTGAAACAATGCTTAATGTGGGCCGTTCTTGATATTGTGTGTTAAATTGTCCATTCAATGATTACCGTTTGATTTGCTCAGTGAATACGATTTTTAGAACAAAACTTTCCAGAGTCCAATGATAATTTATGCTTACAGTTTCAGCCATTTTTTTGGATTTCAGAACTATACACGGTATGGAAATTGTGTAAATAACTATCACATGATCATTCTTGTTTGATTCAGTATGTAGTTTATTGCAATAAGGCATTGTCACATACAACCATCTGTCATTTCAGATGCGTATGCAATCAGTGCATATCACCACTAAAGTTGGAGTGAGTTCGAATCCCACTCATGGCGAGGTGTAATCGATACATGTGATAAAGTTTGTCAGTGATTTGCGACAGGTCGGTGGTTTTCTCCGGGTATTCTGGTTTCCTTCATCAATAAAACTGGCCGCCACGATATAACTGAAATATTAGTGAAAGTGGCGTTAAATACCATACACCTCCCCTCATTTACGTCCCTTTTATATTAGATTTGTCTAGCACAACTTCAGAAGTTACTACCTAGGGGAAAACCAGATCCTGTTTCATTATCGGAGACTTCCTCGGGATGACAAAATCAGGATGTCACTACAAAACACCAACAGGTATGGATAAAAAAAATGTATTGCTAAAAGAGACCCTATTGATGGGTAAATGTATATATCGATTTCTTCGAGTGATAATATTATCAGACACAAAGCTTTAGAGCTCGGGGTAATATGTCCAGTACATTTGACGTTGAAAGCAATCTAAAATCTTCCAAAACCTCATGAAGAATTGTAAATAATAAAGTTTTGTAAATAATATTTCAAGTTCACAGAATATCAAAAATCAATGAAACAATGCCTACCTGTAATAGTAATGACATGTACATATGGGAGTCTGATGGACGATCATTCAAAATTCGGGACTATATATATAATTTTGGACTGTGGTCTATGGTACTGAGTCTTTTAATTAAAAAAATATTTAACATAAAATCAATATGCACTGCATTATCAAATATTAATTAATAAATTTCCTGTTTGGTAGACATACTCTGTAATACATATCAATTTGTGAATTGAAAAAAAAAAGAAGATTAATAATCCTTTCTTGTTTTTTGTTAGTGATAGTCGTCAACATGTATTAAACTATTTGTATTGTTATTGTATATTTTACGATTAATTACTTCAAACAAAAACATATATCTGGCATGTAGATATTGACATTGTAACTGAAGGTCGGCTGTATCTAGTATCAACAATTAAAATACGCAAAAAATAAGTTGTACTTTATGATAAGGAAATACAGTTACTTATTGTCTTGTTTGAATCTTATAATAGATACATGTTTCACGTAAACCACAGATGATCTTTAAATAGGTTGTGTTGGGAAGACTGACAGCGACCTCTTGAACGGTGTATATAACATAGTAAGCCGGAAAATATTGCATTCAGCGACCACTCATAGTGACTTGTTGGTTCTTAACGCGCAAGCAGCGTATCAGTGTCCAACCATAAGGCACCTATTTATGACCCTTCCTTGTGTACTTGACACCTTTTGCACACACGATGGAGATAATTATTTCTAAACCCCGGGCCTCCATGGATATACATGTACACGGATGAATAGCATTACGATGTAATCATTTGTATATGAGATACAGCCGAGAGTAAATCACAACATCCAAAGGGGCACTCAGAAGCCGTTAATCTAAGAATGACAGGCGTAACTACGAACAAGGCGTATTGCATTGTTCATTTAAAACATATACGAGAATCAAGATAAGAATTTAATACGAAATAGAAACGAAATTTACAGTTAAATTTTTAGTAGGCGAGTTCTTAATATGCACTGTATGATGATAAATCATAGTATGTCAGAATGTACATGTTTCATTGTTAACTACACAATATGCTATGTACATATGAATTTAATTTGATTTTTATTGCCATACCTATCAATGTTTTACCATGTCTAGATCAATCAAAATGCAGTAAATATCTTACTTCTAATTGCGCATTTTTTTTTATATTCTGCTTCGTTAAGAAGAGGTTGACTTTTACACGTATATGTAAATAAAATATTTTCCATAGAGATTTTTTTGGGGGGAGTGGTGGGGTGGTGTGCCTGTTATATCTAGCCTTACAATTTTAGGTAATTAAATAGAGTATATATGTAGGTAGTTCTTTGAAGATTATCGTCCCCAGAATATTTCTGTGCACAATTACATGTACTGTGGGTTTTTTTATGCTTCTGATATGTAATTGATGTAATTTCCTAGTTTTTAACACCTTAAAATGTGTTATATTATACATTGTAGCTCTCCTTTTTATATACTAATATGGAGTGAAAGATGCTATCCTACAAGGCCGATGCTGCATAGATATGTAACAGATAAACGAATCAAATTGGACACGAGGAACAATCAAACACAAACAGGTCAAAATAAATGGGCAGAATGAATGATGCATCAGTTACTGTGTTGTTTTCATATATATTTTTACAGTGCAACTCTGTCGATGTTGCTAGCAGTATGTTTTGTCTCTTGGACGGTTTAAAGTAGTATAATTTAATTTGATTTGAATACTGCAATATGATTGGCTGATCCGCCTGGAGAAAATGTTGGTTATACTTGATAAAGTTTGTCAGTGACTTGTGGCCGGTCAGTAGTTTTCTCCGAGTATTCCGGTTTCCTCCACCAATTAAAATTACCTCCAGGATACAACTGAAATATTATTGAATGTGGCGTTAAACGCCATAACCCTAACCACTGACCCTAACATGTTCACACTACACTTTCTTACCCTATTATCTATAAACCTTATCAAAAGGTTGTAATTATTTTTTATTTTCTTTTATAAAAGTGTGTTGTGAATTATTAATAACAATATGTAAAACCACAAATTAGCATTAATCGATATATCAAGCTTCAATTTTTTGTAATTTTAAAATTATAATAATTAGAATAAGTTTCTTATTAATCAGTAAGATTCTAATTTTGGAAATCGTATGTTCACGATTTTCTTCTGACAAAGATTAAAACGAAAACTTAATACGTTGTAATTTTAATAATTTATCAATAAAAGGCAGAACAAAGCTCATTAATGTTCCCAATATTCTTTCAGCCCATGTTTAATTTTGTGATACATATGATTATGCAATTAAAACAATAGATTTATACCAAAGAGGTAATCAGAAGGGATAAATCGAAGCAATTGCCAAAAGAAAACGGACAAACGGACAAACAATGATATACAAAACACTGCACAGAAAACGAACGATTGAGCAACGCGAACCCCACTAAAACCAGGGGCGACCTCAGGGTAAACGAGGAATATAATACAATAGAGTAACAGGGTGATCCGAAAATTATTTTTAACGAAGTTAAACAGTATCAACCGATTAAAACAAAGATTTCCCCACAAATTAATAGATATTGATCATTACACGGCTCTCTGATAGTAATAAAACTACAACCCAGATTTAAAGTGTGCAATATCTCGTATCTTCATGTATTAATTCATAGTTCTTAACTGTTGCTTACATTCTGGTATATAAACCCTTATAAAGATCAAAGGAGAATAATGCTTTCATGTTACAATCCATTTTATTACTTCCTCCTTTAGTTATCTTCGTGGAAACAATTCATTCATGTAATTAAGCAGAAAGATAAGAGGCTTAAACATGTGAGACATCAGATATAGGTAAACTCCCATGTGACATCTAGAACACATACATAACATTTTAAATACTTACTTTAGATTAGTTTTCCTTACTGATAAATTAAACCAGTTAGGTCGGAATTGTTATCACAAGACAACAGTCGACAGTTCCTTCATTTTATTTTTACTTTTGTCGATAAAGGACTCGATGTCGTCAATCAATGCAACATCTTGAATAATAAATAAGTGACGCCCTACATTCCTTAATAATTTCAGAATTAAATTGTGCCTATTGCATCTTGTGACTACTCAAATACAATTGCTCCTAAAAATTCGATTACAAAAAAGCATTGCATGACTTTAATGTTCAACTATACCCCATCTATACATGTCATAATGAGTGATCTGAATAACGTGAAATAATCTCCGAAAGATCGTCTCTCATGGACCCAAAGTAAGTGACCCACGATACATTACTCTATATTGGATACCAAAACATCACAAGAATGCCTATAGATAAGTGAAGGTGTGTTATCCGTAGTCAAAGAGGACCTACAGTCATATTGTGACAAAATATATTCATACAGTAGCATCAATCAAATGTTGACACTGAACAAGTCTATAGACCTTGCGAATTGTAGCTCTCGTTCTTTTTCGAAAATTTCATTTATCCAATCATTTGACTTTTGCTACACTGTACACTACCATTCCTCATGAAAGTTTAAAAACCCGTTTAAAAGAAGTCATTCATACCACATTTTACTTAAAAGATGGTAAGCAACGTTACAGCTTTATAGTTTTTGTCACGAATTAACTTAGTTTGTCAAGAACCAAACACAATGTAAAAAGTGCTACACAAAAATAAAGTCAACAGTAGTTTGGAGTTCGGAGGGCACATTTTTCAACAAATCATTGCCACCCCCATGGGAACAAAGTGTGTTCCTAACTTTGCTGACCTTTTCCGCTATACTATTAAGGCAGAGTTTATACAAACACTCATGACAGACAAAATAATTACAGAAAGTAAAGCATATAATCTCAATAATAGGTACATTTGTATATTGATGATGGTGTGTACATTAATAATCCAAAAATATGCTTACAGGATTCCATTAATATACTTCACATAATTTGAGAGAAAAGAAACAACAGAAACAGCTTCCTCTGCCTCATGTCTTCCCATTTGACTCAAATTTGACAAATGGTAAATTTTTTACCATACTCTATGATAAAAGAGACGACTTCAAATGTGCCACTGTAAACATTCGACACCTTGATACTAATATACCAACTATTATGGAATTTATATTTCACAACTTATAGGTTACGCTTGAGCTTTCAGTTTGTATTCAGACCGTCACCACCTTTTGAGTACTAAGCTATTAAGTCAAGATTTTTAAGCAATATGGAAATAGTTTTACCCTTTTTTCAATTATCATGTGCATCATCTGACATAATCTTCAAGTTGTTTTTTTAGAGGTAGGTATAGAAGTCTATATTAATACAATGTTTAAATGTATTCTGTCTTATACATGGTTACGGTCATCAGCTCTCTTTAATAGAACTAACATTGTACATATAACAACTTCTGTGTCGCAAAGATGAAATATATTATGTATAAAGTTCAAGATTAGAGCATACTTTGTAACAACTCTGTTTGTTTATATGTGAGGGATGAAGGTTGGCTGTTTATTCACATAGAGAAACGCTTGCATGATAGCATAACTTCACTAAGAGGGGGAGGGGCCCATTAAATTAGTTTAACCCCGCCACTTTTATTGAAGTCTCGGTGCCAAGCCAGGAATGTGAGCGGTCATATAAAATATCCTTGGAATAGAATTACAACTGTGAGAAATACACAATAGGACTTGTAACTATAGGTGCAAGAGGAACAGCATAACTTCTAGGTACAGGTTACGGTTCCCGTGCATAACCCACAGAGCTACCCAGCACGTCACCAGGTGCATATGAGATGTATTTTCAGGCTATATCTGAGAAAGTTTGATCAGGGTGTCACGTTTTTCGAGTGCTACGCTCTTTGCACGTACGAACCCGCCTTTGTAGATCTAAAAAAAGGGGTGGCTTATTGTTGCCGATACAGAAGGCTTATTTTTATCGCGCATTACTAACTCGATACTGTCCAGTTGCAGTCAAATGTCGCTGTCTCTGTTTTCCCCATTCCTGTATAGTTTTGATATGCATAAAATATTTGCCACTGGTTCACCGAGTAATTATTCACAGATTAAATCCAGGAAGGGGATAATATCACTGTATGTCTATTATTAAGTATACATTCTAAAATACTTTTAAACTTGACTTAGAAAGGGGTGAATAGTCTGTGGGACTTTCTCAAAAATAAACCACATTTTTAATTTCGAAATTTGACTGCAAAAGATTGTATCTTATTATAAAAAGAAAAAACTGCTTTGTTAAATTTTACAAGTAGAACCGTACCGATGTAACTTTTTTTTATCGTTTATTTGGTTTAATTTTAGGTACGTTTTATTTTTCTTTTCTTTTGGTTTTTGTTTGTTTATGGAAGTCGATATTTCATTACACCTACTAACGTAATACATCATTTATAACTAACCAAGAATGTTTTGATAAATCACACTTATCGAGGGGTCACTGGGTGCAATATGGTTATATGCAATAATACTGTAGAAGTGGCGGAACAGGACGTTGTTTTGGCATGATCAAAACTCATTTCCAAGTTTAGTCTCTAACTAAATTTAAAATTTGTTTCTATGGAAATACTTTTTAATACACAGAAATGTCTTTAAACCTACAACTTTTTAATTAATATTGGAAATATTTCATGCCGGGGTCATGATTTTAATTGTTTTTCTTAATGTATTTTTATACTAGAAGAATGTTGATCATAATTTCTTCACAATCAGGAAATGTTCCGAATATAGTCGGAATGCTACACTTTCTGAATCACCTCGTTGTCTCTTAAAACCATAAACATATTATTTTTTGTTCACTTTAGGCTCCGCTTCGGTCCATATAAGGTGTAGGGGTAATCGACCAATCATACAATACAATTTAACTCAAGTGCTATGAACTATTTGTTAAATATATGATTACCTAATAAACTAATGAAATAATACGTTGTTTTTATATTTAACTTTTCTTTAGAATATAAAAAACGTACACTTTTCATATTTATAGTAACTAACATGTGTCAAACTGTACGAAAAACAATTTTGATAGAAGATATTTATCTTTTCTGTATTTCATCAAAGTGTCGGTAGTGTTGTTGCATGGCTCGTCAGAATATAAGTGTGTCATTTGCATAATTTTTTATTTTATCAGAGGTCCATGATCAACAATAGTATACAGGTTTAAAAATAATTAATGTAATTAATTTTACTAATTTCCGTGTTTTCGTTTATCAAATGCATTTGTTATGTTTGTAAGGGGGGCTAAATGTAGGTTAAAATGTATTATTGGAATAACTTAAATTTTCGAGTGATGTGTTTTTTAGCGTCGATCCTTTCCATTTAAATTACATAATAGTGTTTTCCTTTATATTTAAGACCATTGACCTTTATATCAAAGTTCTACGGCAAAGTTCGATGAGCTACTGTTTAAACACAGTCAAGCTAATTAGTCTACGACAACATATCATATTCTAACATGACAAATGATCATTGCTCTACTTGTTAAGTTATCAGCACATCAAAAACTTTAAAGTAATATGAATATTGCAGATACATGTAAAAAGCGGAGTTTCTTTTATGTAAATTAAGAGGAAAAAATCATGTCAAAGATCTATATTATGCACAAGATATATTTAAGAACAAAATCTTGGAAGCCATAATATGTTGTGAGTTTTAGCATGGATTGGCACGATAATACTACTTTATTTCCCACGGAAAAAGCATAAAATGTCAATTTTAAATTAAATTGTTCGTACAAAGCTAAGGTGAGGAGGGTCTTAACCATTGGTTTCTACTATTACCGCGTTAAACTATATTCCGTCGTCGTTACTCTCATTTATGTTGGAGGGAGTCCATGTTTTATTTATGTTATTTGAATAAAAATGAAAAACAAAAAATACCACTCTGTTGGAACAATTACAAAATCATAGAAAGAGGCAAACTCATCGATACACCTAACACAAATTACATGATCAATTGGTGTAAACACTTCAGTAAAGAGATGGGTTAAACTTGTAACGTCTATATCAGATGATGTCTTTGTCATTTAACAGTAACACAATGTTTGCCACCACTGAAACAGGAAATACTCACCTTCCGAAATTCATCCCTGATTTTTAGAAAAATTGTTATCGCTCAATCTTTGGATTTCTCTGTAGTGTTTTGTGGACTGTTGTCTTTTGGCCATGGTATTTTTTTATCATTCAAAGTACGGCTACGTATTTACCCTTTGATATATTCAAACTTTCTTACGTATATTTTTTAAGTAGAATTAAAAAGCACAAGGATGAGTTACCACGACAACAAACGCACACTTAGTTTCATGATGTTAAACAAACGAGACTAAACCATAGCTCTCACCAGTACGATAATTTTGATATATATTAAATATATATATATAATAAGAAGAGTTTGAAGATACCAAAGGGGCAATCAGAATCCGTATATCAGAGAAGAACAGACAACACAATGGCCAAAAGATAAAGTACAAAAGGACAAACAAAGATCAACAAAACATACATTTAAAGATAAAGATCGAGTAACATGAACCCCACTAAAAACCGGGGGTGAACTCAGGTGCTTCGGAAGGGTAAGCAGTTCCTGCTCCACTAGTGATACCAGTCGTGTTAATCTAGTTACAAACCCGGTAATAAGTCATGAACGAGGAAAGGACCGGTGTCATACAGTAAACCTTCCCCCATAGTAGATTAACCCCCCGGAAGGTTTACTATATTGTAAACCTTCCCCCATGGGGGAACGTTTACTATATAGTAATTATTCTGCATAGTAAACCTTCCTACCTAACCGATTAGCAACAAGACACTATAGATTTGTGCTTTTTTACCTATTAATAAAAACCGAATATAATTAATGGTATATAACAATTAAAATTAGCACGATTAAGGTGCTAAATTCCGAATCAACAGTAATTATCCGGATTAAGGGGGAACATTTACTATATAGCAAAATATCCTGGGGGATGATCGGCTATGGATGGGGGAATGTTTGCTATATAGTAAAATTTCCCCCGGGGGAATATTTACTATATAGTAAAGTATCCGGGGGGAAGGTTTACTATATAGCAAATATTCCGAGGGGAATGTTTACTATATAGTAAACATTCCGGGGGAAAGTTTGCTATGCGGAAGGTTTACTATATGACACCGGAAAGTGTTCACGACAAGTGGAACATATCCGTGACACCGATATTCCATAGCGGTAAACCAAGTCGTGGTGGCGCCAGTAAAATTTTCGAAGTGATGACTTCAACTTAACTAAGAGGAACCCTTGGTTCTGTAGCATTTGACAGGCTGCTTCCAGTTCGCGAAATGAAATATTTGGTAAGGACAATATTTCTAAAAATACGCACCGTAAAATAACCCTGCAATGTCCTGCTCATTCTCTTCTTAAGACCGAACATTGTCAAAATAGTTAGCGTAGAATATTTTCTGCCTTTACTTAGTTTTTCTAAACTCAATTAATCATGCCAAAATTATATGATAAAAACGTAGAAATCTAATTGTAATTGTTTTATTGTTGACGTTTTCAGATGACATTTTCTTTATCCAGTTTATTAAATTACCAATGTAAGTAATATATGTACTTTTGTCCTGGTGTACAAATATAAATCCCGAGATGAGCACATGTTCTTAATTTGATTGATTGGAGTTTTTTGTTCTATTCAAGTGCTAAGAAAATAATTCCGAGTATATTATTTTGTAGATTTAAAAAATTGTTAATTATGAAAATGGAAACTACAAAAGCAGATAGGGAATTCATATGGTGCACTCTATTGGTATATGTGTATTACTACCACTGAGTCCATGCTACTGCTTGTGAACTGTTAGTCCCTGGTGGTATCACCACTAACCCAGTAATCATGGGGTCAATGATGGCATGAAGTTATATAATACTATTTTAGAAAGTTAATGGCATTAAATCGGAGACAACTTCATGAAAGTATGTTATAGCTTTCTCCAGCATAGTTAGCTTTAGCTGGGTTAACCAGTAGATATGCCCATTTTGGGGTTTTGTCAGCTTTCAGTGTATGGTATATACATTTTGCTTTCTAGCGTTTTGCCCTCGAACACCATTGAATACATCCAATATGGTTACGACCATCTGGTGCACTAATTAAATATATAATAAAACGTGTACCGTCAATTTAATTTGGCATTATGTATTAGAACAGATCTACAACATAGTAACTTTAGACTGACCTAATAAATGTTAGAGAATACCGAATGGGCAATCAAAAATGGACAATCCAGAGAAACTGGCAACCGATATGGTACTCAAGACGAAAAACAACAAAACTAAAACACAACACAACACAATATGTACTGTTAAGGATTGTCGGACTGCTATATTCGGGTAATTACATTTATTGAATGAAAACTGTAAATCTTTTAACAGGAAAAGGGAGGGTGCATTTCCCATTGCAAATTTTCTGCATAGCATATCCTTGCTTCGTCCCTGTGACGATAACTACGGTTGATAATACATTGGTACAGTCTGTGAGGTAGTCGTCGTTCTATTTTGTGAACTACCCCTTAGACCAACTTAGTCTGCCTTTATAGGGCATATATTAACTAGGTTTAATAGTCTTATATTATTTTTTTTCAGTAATTATTATTATAACTTTTTAAATTTTGCCCCATACAAGGCAAATCATGACCCATAGAGGCAGAATGGTCAGATGTAACTAACGACCTCTGAAATTTTGCTCCATTTAAATTCTTAGCAGCTCTAACTGTAATTATAGAGCTATGGTTATGGTGTTTAACGCCACTTTCAACAAATTTTAATTGCAGTACTTCAATTATAAATGCAATACAATTAGCATATTTGCATTGTTTAAAGTACAATTATTTTTATACAAATTATAATTAAAATTCAGTTTTAAAGGTGTTTACTAATAGTCTCATTAATCAATTAGGAAGTGATTGAAATACTCGTTATGAATTTGAAATTAATCAAGAACGAATAAGAATTGGCAAATGTAATGATTGATTATAAATTTGATTGACGAGAACAACCTGACTGGCCTATATAAAGTCACAACTAGGACATAGGACACAACACAACAGTCAACACTTCATTGTCACCTGTAAGGTACGTAACAATTTACCATCATAATATTAAGGATATTATATTCTGAGGTTCTTGGATTATATCAATGGTATTTCTTCTTAAGATAAGTTTTCTTTTCGGAATTCTGAATCATAAAAAGGAAAGGAGTAAGATCAGACTCCCTTGCCGTTTCAGCTCCGATTCGCATATTACTGTCTAATTGTATCCGGTGGAAGAATCATATTCGGACCAGATACGAAAACTGTCCCGAGTTTGGAGCAAGATATGGCCTTTCCTTTAAACAAGTTTTGCGTGTATTCTGTTTGCACATTTGGAGGGACACATATTGTTTTCGTTCGATCTGTTCGTTCAATTGTCTGTCCGTCCGTCACAAAAGTTTGTGCTCACAACTCCTCCTACATTTCAAATGGGAATTCTACAAATCGTTGCATGATTGTTTATTATTATATAGAGATTCGAATATCTTTACGGCAATTTGATAGAACCACTTATGAAGGAGTTAATGTTTTTTTAACTCAGAATATTTTATCAAAATGTTTGCATGCAGAAAGCCAACATTTTAAATAAGAATTCAAAAAGATATGATTACTCATTATCGTATAAGGTTTCGTCTATCTATCGTTACGGCATTTTTAGTGAGTTATTGGCCTTTTTTGTCATATAATATTTAATCAAGTATTTTGACCACACAATTCGACCTGCATTTCAAACGTTGCATATATTTCATTGAGCTTGAAATAAAGAATACCACAGATACAGATATTTCTGCTTCATACCATGATCTCCACTTCGAAATTGACAGTGAGGGGCGGGTAAGAACGAAACTTTACGACAAAAGAGATGATTTCAATTTTCCCATTGTGAACTTTCCATTTCTATGTAGCAACATTCCAGCAGTACCTGCATATGGAGTATATATCTCTCAGTTGATACGATATTCCAGAGCTTGTGGTTTCTATCAGGATTTCCTTCATAGACGGTTGCTGCTAACAAGGAAGCTACTGAACCAAGGGTTCCTGTTGGTAAAGTTGAAGTCATCACTTCGAAAATGTTACGGTCGCCACCATGATGACTTGGTTGATCGTTATGGAATATCTGTGTCACAAATGACCACGGATATGTCCCACTTGTCGTAAACACCTCTCGGTTCTTTCCTTATTCATGAGGTTTGTAAGATTAAAAACACGACGGGTGCCACTAGTGAAGCAGGAAATGCTTACCCTTCCGGAGCACCTGAGTTCACCCCCGGTTTTAGTGGGTTTAGTGTTACTCGATCTTTAGTTTTATGTGTATGTTTTGTAGATCGTTGTTTGTCCTTGCATACTTTTTCTCTTGGCATAGTTTTGTCTGTTCTTCGATATACGGATTCTGATTACCCCTTTGGTATCTTCAAACTCTTCTTGCGTGCTTGCTTATGAGCATGTGCATATTTTCATATTGTTACAGTTTGATCTGACTATTTTTTAAGGAATCTTAACTGATGTTTTTTCTTTAAAACGATTTTATAATTTTAAATGACAATCATGTTATATATTTCTAAAACTATTAACGAATGTGGTGAGCCGTACATGAATGTTTCGGTGTCAAATATAATCAGTAGATCAGGGTTCCTTCATGAATACATATCCTATGCACTGGTAGGAATATTCACGTTGTGGAATATGCAAAAACTGTAACATGAATGCATCCTTTTCCTTTTGATCTTTTTATTATTTATATACCAGAATGTAAGCAACAGCTAAGAACTATGAAATAATACACGCAGATACGAGATATTGCATACTTTAAATCTGGGCTGTAGTTTTATTACTATCAGAGAGCCGTGCGATAATCATCTCCCTAGATGTGATATTGCATGGCTTTATGTTACAAATTATCTATACCCCGGTTTTCGGAGTTGAACGGTTAAATAATCTCAGTTTTCGCTTTCGATTGTTTACCGTTTAACTCTGATAACCGTGGTATACATACTACATTATTGTAAACTCATTAGAAGTTGTTTCTTTAAAATTGTTTTCCTTTCAACTATTTTCCGGTATTGTGAGGTGTGTTTGCTATCCTTTGTAAGAAGGTACACGAGTTTAATAAATTGATTTTTTTTTGTGTTTTCATTTCCAAACAAATTTCTCCGGTTGTATCAGATATCATTTGTGAGTTTTTTTTAATCATATCTATTTTTAGTTATAAGTAACGAGTTGTATTTCTATACAGTTTAAGTCCGTGTTGCTCATCTTTTTAGTTTTTTTTTGGTTTTTTTTTAATTAATTTAATATTTTTTTTATGTTTTTGTTGCTTTTTTGCTTTTTATGTTTTTGTTTTTGTTTGTTTGTTGTTTTTTTTGCATTTATCCTGTGTCTTGTGTGCCCAATGTTGCCAACGGCTCTAGATTGTCCATTATTGATTGCATCTTCGGTTTTCTCTACGAGATCGTGACATCTGACTAACTTATGTAAATTGATACGGGTCATAAATGAAAGGGTGTTTCCTCCTAGCTACCTTTTTTTGTGTTCTAACATTGTATATACAATGTATTGTATATAGTTGTGTCTATGTCTTCTCTGTACCTATGTAATATGGGGATGAATAATACAGATATGTGATAACAACATCTGTTAATAAAATCAGCAAACATACAGCGAAATATATAATATAGTATCTTTAGGTTTTTAGATGATTAAATTTATTATGCCGACCGACAATAATTATTTTTTAAATAACTATAAACTTCCATGTATTTTAGTAGATCCAGCATACCATTATGAAAACGCTATTGTTTGTCATGTTAGTGTGTGGGGCAGTTCAGGGCCGTCTAGTTAAATACCACTGGGGTGGTGGTGGAAATGGAGGAGGAGGAGGTGGCGGTAATGGAGGAGGCGCCAACGGCGGTGGTGGTAATGGAGGAGGCAGTAACGGCGGTGGTGGTAATGGAGGAGGCGGTAACGGCGGAGGTGGTAATAATGGCGGTGATCCATGGAATAATGCAAACCCAAATGGTGCCTGGGCTCAAGAACCTGCACCTGAATATCCTGTAACAGGAAATTCTAACAAAGATGCATTACAACTTGTCCTAGATCTTTTACAGAAGATTAGTTCTAGTCAAAAGCACCAAGCAACACCCGCTATTATAGTTTTACAACAACCCAGTTCAACAAACCAAAATGTTGACCCCGCTCCTTATGATCCTATTGCTCCTGAACCGTACCTACCTTATGACCCATCTGGTGGGAATGCTGGTACAGGTGGACAAAATGGGCAAATTGATTGGTCATCTATGATTGGTCAGAACGGTGGAGGGAATGGAGGTGGTGGTAATGGTATGGGTGGCGGCGGAAACGGTGGTGGTAATGGTATGGGTGGCGGCGGAAACGGTGGTGGTAATGGTATGGGTGGCGGTGGAAACGGTGGCGGCGGTAAAGGTCAAGGAGGTGGCAATGGTGGCGGTCAAGGCGGTGGTAATGGTGGAGGTCAAGGCGGTGGTAATGGTGGCGGTAAAGGCGGTGGTAATGGTGGAGGTCAAGGCGGTGGTAATGGTGGCGGTCAAGGCGGTGGTAATGGTGGCGGTCAAGGCGGTGGTAATGGTGGCGGTCAAGGTGGTGGAAAAGGTAACGGTCAAGGCGGTGGTAATAATTGGGCTGGTGGAAATGGTGGTAGTAATGCCTGGGATCCTACAAATGGCGGTGGCAATGGTGGTGGAAACGGCGGTGTTAATGGTGGTAGTAATGCCTGGGATCCTACAAATGGCGGTGGCAATGGTGGTGGAAACGGCGGTGTTAATGGCTGGTATCCCGAAACGGTCGGTGGAAATGGTGGTGGAAATGGCGGTGGTAATGCCTGGGATCTTGGAAATGGTGGTGGTAATGCCTGGGATCCTACAAATGGCGGTGGTAATGCCTGGGATCTTGGAAATGGTGGTGGTAATGCCTGGGATCCTACAAATGGCGGTGGCAATGGTGGTGGAAACGGCGGTGTTAATGAATGGTATCCCGATATTGGCGGTGGAAATGGCGGTGGTAATGGTGGTGGAAATGGCGGTGGTAATGGTTGGGGCCCTTTAAATGGCGGTGGAAATGGAGGAAATGGAAATGTAGGATATATATGTATTTAATCATACACAAATATGCATAGTTCTGTCTTAGCGTATAGAAATTTACATATTTATGCGCTTCCTTTATCTAATTATGGTGTCACCCAAGTGGTTCTGTTGTATTTAGAATTGTTTTCATTTCAAAGTAAATGGGTGTTTATAAATGTTATGATAGCTCAACACCACATTCAACAATGTTTCAGTTATATTTATAGACAGGAAAAGAGATTATGCACAAAAATCGTCTAACTTCCTCAAATAACAACTATTACGACGTTGACTTGGTCAATGGCCACAATACAACCATCAAAGGTCATTCCACTTAAATGGAGTATATGAGGAGCCGCATAGTATTGAAGGACAACACAATACTTAGCAATATAATTATAACCCATAGCAAAGTTTGGTTTAATATTTGTGTTTGGTTCTATGGCACCAAACGGCTTGGATGATGTAGACGTTCCATAAATTGTTGGAAAGTGTTACAATTTAGGCGATAGTACAATACCCTCCCCCCCCCACCTCAAACCCCCAGACAATTGCAACAGATAAATTTGATGCGTTTTATAAACCTTCAAATTTCATCAAAACAAATGCATGTGTAACGAGAAATTCTTAACGCATTGTAGCTAATGTATCACTTATAGTTGTGCGTATCTTCTTGGACTTTGCTTACATTTGTTCGACATTCATGGGGAGACCATATTAGGAAATGGAAAATGCATACCATCTATATGTGTACTACTGTTAATGCTATATCGTCAGAGATAAGATTGCTTTATGCTCTGCTCATTCTATTTGAACAGTGAAATTGCATTGACCGGATATATTTGTGTTTTAAACGGCCACTGACCAACATATATATTTTCTGGTATCCGTTTCAAATATGTTGCCTGTTGTAAATCACATTACTTCTTGTTGACAGAAAATAGCAATGGATAAATGTGTAACTTCTTGGGAATAATATTTCATTATGTATTAAGGCAATGTACTAATGTTGTAGATATTTCTCTTTATTCGTGATATATTTCGTCCTGTATCAAGCTTTGTTGACTATTATAATATTGACATTATTCAACAATTGCCGAATATCATAATGAAAGAATTATATCTCAACATTATAAAATCTCCTTTGTGAAATAGCAAAATGTCGTGGAAAGTTAATAAAATATCTGGTCTCACTAAACATGCAAACATTCAATATTCCTTTATCATCACGGCGAAAAAATACAATAAATTATAATATGACATCCTTCTTTCGCTTTGTAAACAAACGAGCGATTTATCGATTGGGTAAAATCTCATTAACACATGCGCCGATGCATTTGACTGACTTTCCCGTCGTAAATGTACATGTTGATGAATTATCGTCTGCTCGAAATTGGCAGCGTAAATTGTGTACGACATTGTCCGCAAGCGTAAATATAAATTACCGTCTTCCAATCAAAACATACTACTGTATTTGTACTCTTAAACATATCAGAATCGAAATAAATGATGGAAGCCAGAATGTGTTTTGAGTTTTAACATGGGTTGGCGGATATTAGTATTTTATCCCGAGCCAGAGGCGACGGATAGCTTCCATGATTCATTTTTTTAATTAGCAACAAAGACCAGTGATGTAAATGAACAAGAAAGGCTATCCAACATACTTATACACAAATTTATGTAAAGGAACAACACCTTTATTGCGGTAGTAATTATTTATTTGTCTTTTTTTCAAATCATTGTATACTGTGATGTTTGTTTTGATTTGTATATATCATTTTTAGCAGGAACGAAGCGGATACTCACCCCGGGGATATGGACCAAACAAATCATATGGAAGACGGCGATATGGCTATGTAAGTATTCATAATAAGTTTATGATGCAAAAAAATATGTTAATGTACCAATCCAAGTGAATATTACGGAAGCAGAATAACATGGTTAGATAAGAATCGCAATCCAATGTTTTGGTTGGTTGGTTTATGGTGTTTACGCCATATTCAACAATATTTCAGTTATATCGTGGCCGTCAGTTTTATTGGTTGAGGAAACGGGATTACTGAGAGAAAACCACCGACCTGTCGCAAGTCACTGACAAACTTTTATCACATTATGTTGTATCGAGTATGCCTTCCCACGAACGGGGTTCGAATTCACAACGTAAGTAGTGCTATATATACATTGTATAAAGATCTATTTACAAAATGAAGACAACTGAAGTAAACGGAAATAATTCCTTACACATGTTGCTATTGATTCTTAAATATATACCATGGAAGATTAATTGTGGTTGTGTAATATACATCTGAACTATATATGTAATATTGGTTATGATTAATATTGTATTTCTGAAATATTATGATTTACTAGGGTTTAATACATCAAAACAATTCAAGATTGTCGCAAAAAAGGACGGAAATGTTATAAAAGGACCACATAACAGCGAAATAACGCAAAAATGTAATACAACGGTTTGATAAGAGTTTGAAGATACCAAAGGGGTAATCAGAATCCGCCATTCGAAGAAGATCGGACAACACAATAACCAAAATGACAAACAATATCTACAATACATAAACATAAAACTAAAGATCGAGTAAGACGTATCCCACTTAACCCGCGGGTGAACTCAGGTGCTTTTCATTTTACTAAATTACCTAATAATGGGTGATAAAGCCTATTAATTATGTAAATCTTATAATGATATTTTGCATTACAAATTTCTTTTCTTTTCTTACAGAATTCTTATGACGTAAGTTTCGTAGCTAATTACCTTGTTTTTAGACATACAATTAATATACAATAAACAGTTGTTTCCCCTTATTTTGAAATGGCTGTCCGGTTGATAGTTTAAATTTCACAAATAATTTGAATTAGTTAAGTTTCACACATTATTGTTTCTGATCAGGATAATGTGTCCGAGTGGAGCAACAAGTCTAACCCGCGGTCTCTTGTTTCAGAAAGCTGGCAATCAGATAAAAAGAAATTCAACTAAACGTGTTTGTCTAGTTCAAAGCCGAGATCATCTTATCGAAAAAAAAAATACCTTTATCTCGCCATTATATGGATGAAAAATTGCTCACTATGCGTCTAGGAACAATCGATCACTCACTGACGTAACCGAACAAAAAAGAATTATAAATAAACCGGTTTGTTTGCTCTATCTCAATTTAAAGCGTCTATTTACAAAATATACTGGGAATTGACAATATGAGGTTAGAAATAGTGAAAATGTGTTTGAGGAATATATGTACTTCGCTAAAAAGGAAACAATTGAACTACATTCTGACCTTTCTTTGTGTAAACTGTACATGTTATATGGATTTCCATGAAAACGATAAAAAGGATCAAATTCTATGAGAAACATCATGCTGTATATATAATCAGTGTTAATATATTTTTGATATTTTTGTATTTATTCAGTAGTTAATTGAGACTATTTTCATTTCAATAACAGATATCGAAAACGCCATATACATAACATTAGATATTAAAATAGCCATTACACTTGACCACAAAAAAACCAGCACAACTGTATATAATAAAACGTAGATATCAAATTTAGTGCGCACGACCCGTTTCTGTAATGACCTTCATCAGGTGACGCTGAAAATCTAACAATAATATGAGAGATTATCCAATATTATGCTTGAACACAAACAAACAGCACACATGTATATAAACTGACATACACGTTTTTTTTCCATATTTTATTTAATTGTCACAATTTTGTTGACAGAAGAAAACAACTACCACAACAACAACAACACCAAAACCATACGGCAAAAGAACCTATAGAAAGGTAAGTATCTACCATATACACTTCGTAGATGGGGGTTAGGGTTATGGTGCTTAACGCCACTTTTAACAATAGTTCAGCTATATTGTAGCGATCAGTTTTATTGGTGGAGGAAACTGGAGTATTTGGAGTAAACCACCGTGTGATTGGAATTTTACTCCATGTGGTGTCACCCATGTATGATACACACTTGCCCATTATAGTTTGAGTGAGTGACTGTAATATTAATGAGGTTGTATCATGGCTAAAGTAATCTACACTACTAACTTCATATGTTTAGGTCTTTCTTGGATTATTTACCACTGGATGTTAAGCAACAATCAATCAATCGATTCGTCAATGTTACTTTGATCATACCAGCTACACTTAATTTAATTTGTATTATTTAAAGCTCAGAAATGGACAGTTCGGAATTATAAAATCACCGAAACATGTGCATTACATCCATAGCGACGGAAACAATTAACAGCAACTTAAAGAGTGGGCTTGTTAAAATTCAGATCAAAGCTCGAACCCATTTTCTACTATCAAGTATTGATTTTGCTAAGCTATATGATTGGTTAATTGCTATATCTAAGCTGTTCTACTTTATTTCTTTTCTACAGGGTGGATATTAAGAGAAGAACGAGGTGATAATCCGTCCCTGAAATGTTGTACTGTTTGTTTATGTCTGTCAGTTGTAAATAAAGTAGTTACACCATTTAATATCAAGTAGTTCAAGTCATAATTAGTCTTACAAACGTATATAAAAGTTAGAGATCCCCGAAGGGGCAACCAAAAATGGAAAGTCCAGAGAAACCGACAACACAGGGTACACAAGACGAAGGCAAACAATACAAAAACAATCCAGAGAAACTGACAACACAAGGTACACAAGACGAAGGCAAACAATACAAAAACAATCCA
>MJUT01003804.1:26821-39889 GCA_002080005.1 Gigantidas platifrons | reverse complement strand
AGACTTGAAATAAAGGATACCACAGATCTCCTCTTCTCACAGACTTGTTCACATTGAGCTTGAAATAAAGGATACCACAGATCTCCTCTTCTCACAGACTTGTTCACATTGAGCTTGAAATAAAGGATACCACAGATCTCCTCTTCTCACAGACTTGTTCACATTGAGCTTGAAATAAAGGATACCACAGATACTTCTGCTTCAAACCTTGACCTGTACCTCAAAATTGACAGCAATGGCCAGTTAAGAACAAAACAACAAAAGAGATGATTTTAATTTTCCTATTGTGAACTTTCCATTTCTATGTAGCCACTGTCCAGCAGCATATAGAGTATATATCTCTCAGATTCCAGAGCTTGTGATTTCTATCATGATTTTCTTGATAGAGAGTGACTACTAACTAGGAGGCTACTGAGTTAATAGAGAGTGACTACTAACTAGGAGGCTACTGAGTTAAGGGTTCCTCATGGTTAAGTTGAAGTCATCACTTCCAAAGTTTTATGGTCGTCACCATGACCTGGTTAACCGTTACCAGAATATAACTGTATCTCAAATGGCCACAGATATGTTCTGTGTGTCATAATCAGAATATAACTGTATCTCTAATGGCCACAGATATGTTCTGTGTGTCATAATCAGAATATAACTGTATCTCAAATGGCCACAGATATGTTCTGTGTATCATAATCAGAATCCTGTCCTTTCCTCATTCACGACTTATCACTAGTTTGGTAACAAGAGAAACACAATGAATGGGTGCCACATATGGAGCAGGAACTACTTACCCTTCCAGAACACCAGAGTTCATCCGTGGTTACTTACCCTTCCAGAACACCAGAGTTCATCCGTGGTTACTTACCCTTCCAGAACACCAGAGTTCATCTGTGGTTACTTACCCTTCCAGAACACCAGAGTTCATCTGTGGTTACTTACCCTTCCAGACCATCAGAGTTCATCCGTGGTTTTTAGTGGGTATGGTGTTGCTTGATCTTTTGTTTTCTGTGTAGTGTTAGGTACATCATTGTTTTCCTTTTGTCCTTTTTAGCTCACCTGGCCAAATGCCATGTGAGCTTTTGCCATCACTTGGCGTCTGTAGTTGTCCGTCCATCGTACGTCGTAAACTTTCACATTTAAATCTTCTTCTCTGAAACCGCTGAACCAAATTAAACCAAACCTGGCAGGGAAGGTCCCTGGGTGGGTCCCTTTCAAAATTATGTCTGACAGCCCCACCCTCCATTCAAGATCGCTGCTGTTACTAAAAATAGAAATTTCTTCAATTGTTCATTGCTGCTTTAGTATAAGTCAAAGTGAACTCAAATTTTAACTGCAGCTACATGGCAAGGAGTAGTTTAACATATATTCCGGGTTTTTCTGTGAAATTTTTCTTGCAGCCGATTAATACCGATTGCAAATTAGGCATATTTTGATAAAAGATCACATTTAAATCTTTTTCTTTGAAACCGCTCAACCAAATTACACCAAACCTGGCAGGGATGGTCCTTGGGTGTTTCCCTTTCAAAAATGTGTCCGACAGCACCACCCTCCATTCAAGATGGCTGCTGTTACTAAAAATAGAAATTTCTTTAGTTGTCCATTGCTGCTTTATTATAAATCAAAATGAACTCAAATTTTAACTGCAGCTACATGGCATTGAGTAGTTTAACATGTATTCTGGGTTTTTCTGTGAAATTTTTTCAGCCAGTTTATTCCGTTTAGGAATATTATGAGATAAAAATCACATCAAAATCTTTTGCTCAGATATTTGAGTTGAAATGATCTTTGGGTGGTCCACTTTCAAAATTATGTGTAACACCCCCATTTTCTATCAACTTTAGATGTCAAATTGAAAACCAGGTGAGTGATTACAGGCTCCTAGGAGCCTCTAGTTTTTAAGCTTTATCTTTAGGCATAAAAATATATTTGAAGGAAAAGAGTATTTGTAACATGCGACGTTTTCAGGACACTACAAGAACTTGTTATTATTATTATTGGTTTTAAGTACGATTTTCTAAGGAGAAATTGAGCCAATGAATAAAATAGATTTTATATTATATCTATTTTAATTTGAAAGCCAAATTTTCTCTGTATATAGATTTTTCATACAGAACTAAATTTAATTGTGAGTTTTGTGTTTTTCACAATTTCATAGTTTTTTTTAGCTCACCATGCCAAAGGCAAAGTGAGCTTTTGCCATCACTTTGCGTCCGTCATCTGTCGTTCGTTAACTTTTCACATTTTAATCTTCTCTTCTGAAACTTCTCAGCCAAATGAATTGAAACTTGGTAGGAAGTATCTTCGGAAGATCTTCTGTAAAGATTACTCATTTCGTCCCGATCCATTATGTACATATAACAAGGATCATTTACAACATTATTATTATGTGACTATTGCATTTTTTAAAGTCCATTAATAAGCAAACTAGGACATGAATAAATAAATCAATTGAGACACATTCATTCTTTCATTTGATCTGAAACTTGGTAGGAATTGTCTATGGAAGGTCCTCCATAAAGATTGCTCATTTTGTCCCAATCCGTTAACAAACATGGCCGCCAGAGGCGATTATTGTTTCTAATTGGCTGATTTTTATAATTCTTCAATTCTGAAACTTAACCGTTTGGCTAAATGAACTGAAACTTGGTAGGAAGCATCTGTGGCAGGTCCTCTGTAAAGATTGTTCATTTGGTCGTGATCCATTGGTAAACATGGCCGCCACAGGCAATTCTTGTTTCTGATTGGTCGATTTCTAAAAATCTTTCCTCTGAAACCAATTGGCCAAATGAAATGAAACTTGGTAGGAAGTATCTATGGAAGGTCTCTTTAGAGAGTGCTCATTTTGTTTTGATCCGTTTACAAACATGGCCGCCACAGTCAATTCTTGTTTCAGATGGGTCGATTTCTAAGAATCTTCTCTGAAACTGCTTAGTCAAATTAACCGAAACTTGGTAGGAAACATATATGGTAGGTGCTCTATAAAGATTGCTAATTTCGTCCTGATCCGTTAACAAACATGACTGCCATAGACAATTCTTATTTCTGGTTGGTTGATTTCTAAAAATCTTTTTCCCTGAAACTGCTTAGCCAAATGAATCAAATTTTGGTGGGAAGCACCTATGAATGGTTCTGTATCGAGTTTCCTCAAACAGGATGAAAGCCAGGGACACAGGCTCAGCCCACTGAGCCTCTAGTTTTTATGTTAGAATTATTGATTTTTTTAAGTCGACGAAGAAAAAGAAAAAAAGACGTAACATATGTTCCATGAAGTTATGTGTAATTGTTTTAGGAAATCAAATTGTAGATAAGTTACAATAATTCTAGCTTAAAATATTTACTAATCAATGTATTATGTATAAGACATTTATCCTGCAATTGTTTAATTTTGAGTACTAATAAAGGGGGTCAAATAAACTGCAGTGTTATTTAGTCGATGAACCTAATAACACATATCTGGTACTAGATTTATGTAGAACGACAGAAAGAAACGGTAACAGTTCAAGCGCTGACGTCACAGATGACACTACTGCAAATGATTAGAACGATGCTTGTTTCAGCTATTTTCAAACAATTTGCCAGTTGTTTTGGACTATTGGATATTGCAGGAAAAACACAATATACCAACATTATCAGAAAATATCAAATTAATTTGTACTCGCTGCAAAACAGGCTAGAAAAGCTCACCAAAGGTTTGCTTTTCTACCTGTTTCTAACACTCGTACAAATAAATTTTATATTACTGACAATGTACGTTTTATATTTATTTAACTACTAACTGAGTACCTCTGTGGCAGAGCCTGGTTTGATAGATATATAGTGTAACTGTAGGATTCTTGTCAACAGAAGGTTAATATATATGACCTTTGTTCAGGGCACTACAAGGATTCTTTGATGGTATACTTCCAAGAGACAATCCCAAGAATACAAGATTTGCTATTAATTTCTTCACTACAATTGGTCTTGGAGGTCTCACGTCAGATTAAACACAATACATATTTAGAGTGCATTCAGTATTTAAGTACAGGAATTGTCCCCCACCCCCACCACACATTCCTTGACATCTGAATAAAACAAAAGAGAGACACTGAGGCTGGTATGGGACAATATGGTAGGAATTGGGTGATTAATGAGATCTCAACCTGATGAACAGAGTGTAATTAAATTTGCCATAATCACAAAAAAAAGTTGATAATATAGCCATACTGTATGGGCTAGAGAAATAATCTCCATAAATATGTAATGGGAGATAAAGTGGAATCTTTCTAAAACGAACCTCCTTAAGTTGATAATATAGCCATACTGTATGGGCTAGAGAAATAATCTCTATAAGGATGTAAGGGGAGATAAAGTGGAATCTTTCTAAAACGAACCTCCTTAAGTTGATAATATAGCCATACTGTATGGGCTGGAGAAATAATCTCTATAAAGATGTAAGGGGAGATAAAGTGGAATCTTTCTAAAACAAACCTCCTTAAGTTGATAATATAGCCATACTGTATGGGCTAGAGAAATAATCTCTATAAAGATGTAAGGGGAGATAAGTGGAATCTAAAACGGACCTCCTTCGGACCAACTTTTGTGTTCAGAATAGACAGATCTTCTGTTTATTGTTAAATTAACAAATATTTCGTACATTTGGACTTTGTTTAAAGTTCCGTTTATGCAGGATTTCATTTTATTAAGGATTTGATTTAGACAGGTTTACTATTACGGATTCTCTACATGTTGCATTTCGAATACCAAAAATTAATCGGGTCCCGTGTGGCTCAATGGGTTAGGTCATTGGATCTAACAACTTATACAAACCTATCACCAATACGGCATTGGTTCGTACCCGGCTTTGTAAATTACAAAAAAAGGTGCACTCGACTCACAGTGATCAAGTTTACCAGTTGCTTTCCCATGGTTGGTGGTTCTCTTTGAGTACTCCGGCTTTCTCCACCACTAAAACTGGTCGCCATGAAATAGCTGAAGTATTGTTGAAAGTTGCGTTAAACACCAAAAATCAAAATCAAATTAAAAAAAATATATTTGTAACAGACCAACGATAGTAATTACTGCATTGAATATATACTTGTGCTTTATTTTCGATATTCGGAATGTAAGAATAGTTTTGCTATAAATATCAGAAGTTTTTATATTCAAAAACATTTTGCTTGATCAATTTTTTCATTTTTTAGGGATGATTTACGAGACCACTTGAAAAATGTAAGTGTCCAGAAGCAAGCGGCCATGCAACAGGAAAAGGAAGAATCTGACAGCTCATCATCTTCAACCTCATCAACATCATCTTCAGAGGAATCATCGTCTGATAGTAGTAGTTCTAGTTCTGATTCAGGTAAAGTTATGTATAGTAAAATACAGGCCACTGAAAAAATGCCCCCAGTGAGCCGTTGTAATCAAACTTATATAGAAAGGGCACTGAAGGAAACACACAAAAAATGCCCTTTATGAACCTTTGTAATCAAACCTGTATATAAAGGATACTGAATGGAAACACACAAAAATGGCCTTGATGAGCCATTTCAATCAAAGCCTGTAAAAATTCCCTCAATGAAGTTACAATCAAGCCTATATATAACGGCCACTGATGAAAACCTGAAAAATGGGGGTCATGGATGTGATCATATGGTAGTTGGATTTACAACTACCTGTGCAATCAGTATCCATTGCCACTAAATTTGTGAGTCCGAATCCAGCTCATGGCGAGGTGTACTTGATACAACTTTGGTTGATAGTTTTATCCAGATACTCCGGTTTCCTCCATGAATCTAATTGCCACGATATGACTGAAATATTGTTGAAAGTGGCTTTAAACACCATAACCCTAGATCGTGGGTTTGAACCATCGATGGTTAGGTCAAATCAAAGACTGAAGCATATAATGACTGCTACTCCACTTATCAATACAGTCTAGTTCACTTGTAACGAAACCATATCTGTGGTCTAATGGTTAGTGTGTGCTTCCCGTTATTGTGGTAGATCGTTGATTCGAGTCCCAGTTCGGTCAAACCAAAGACAATGCAATTGGTATTTGTTACATCTCTGCTAAGCACGCAGCATATAGGAAAAAGAGCAAAGACTGGTTGGCTTGGAATCAGGATATTGTGTCAGAGTGGGGAGACCTGTCTATCCGCGAACTGTTGTTTCAGTGAGCTAGAACTATAAAAATCTAACTAAGCGTGTTGGTCTAGTACAAAGCAGACTTTATCATCATCTTAGTGAAAATTAACTTTTTCTCGCTATCATATAGCTGAAAAATTGCTGAATCGGCGTTAAAAACAATCACTCATTCACTCAAACGGAATAAACCTGGTTTCCTGTTCACTGGCAGCCTTACTCACTTGTCTTTTAATTGTTTTAATAGGTAGCTCTTCTGATGAGAAATCAATAAAAAAGAGGACAGCAGTAAAACACAAGAAGAAAGGCGTAGAAAAAACAAAGGGCAGCAAAGCCAGCGGTGATATTGATGAAAGACGTAAGGATTAAGTAGTAAGAGCAAAGACTGGTTTGTTTGGAATCAGGATAATGTGTACAAATGGAGCAGCATGTCTGTCTACCTCAGGATAATGTGTACAAATGGAGCAGCATGTCTGTCTACCTCAGGATAATGTGTACAAATGGAGCAGCATGTCTGTCTACCTCAGGATAATGTGTATAAATGGAGCAGCATGTCTGTCTACCTGTGGACTGTTGTTTCAGTGGGTTAGCTCTATAAAAATCCAACTAACTGTGTTGGTCTATTACAAAGTGGATATCTTCATCATCTCATCGAAATGCAACTTGTTCTTGCCATGATAGAGTGAAAAACTGTTCATTTGGTGCTAAGCAACAATCACTCACTCATTTGAGTTAGGAAATATCTATAATTGACTTGAGACAGTAAGATCAGTGATCTATTCATCTCTTTCCTGTTTGTTTTTTACTAAATCAGTTTATACATCTATTTGTTCACTTGTTTGAATGTCACAAAATTATAAAATGTTTAAATGGGGTTCACCCGCCCACATTCCCAACAGGTGGCACATGTGTACTATCAGTTATTCGATTCCAAGATGGCGGAAGGCGATCAGCTGTGGAGGCTGAATGGTCAGTGCCAAAGCTAGAAAATGATCTACTACGCCGAAATGCAACGACAAACGGTTGAAAAACTGACTTGATTTAAAGGTACATATTACATTGAATACCCAAGCATGCGATTTATGTTCGTTACTTTTCAATATTATTGTATTTATTGAATGTCAAAGTTGCCTCGACTGAAAATAAAACATCATCAAAATTATGACGACGGATCAGTTTGAATGTGCTTTCGTGACAGGATTCAGAGACAAGACCAGGAGAATTTGTCATATTTAATGCTATCCATTATAATGAAAAAAGAAGATTTTGAAGTTAACTGCCTATATAAAACCATATTATGGGATTCATATCCAGGCATAGGTTAGGGAAAAAAATCATATTTTATTAAAAAAAAAAAAATTCCACATCTTTCCTTTTTTTTTTTTATTAAATATTCAAAAACTACACGTTGAAAGCATCATATACATGTTATCATTCAGAATGTGACAAAATGGGGCATATTTTCAATAGAAAAAACATATGGGGCTTTCAATAGGGTTACCCTCATACGTTTTTTAAGAAACATTTTACATTATTTAACATTTTAGAAAAAAAAAAGAACATTAATTTTTTCACAATTTTCAATATTTTTTTAGCTTTGAAATATAAATACACAGTCATGCGTAATTACCTCAATAAATATACTAATTTAAATGATGCTCATTACATTCGGTATATATCTTTATGAAAATGTACAAAAAATGTATTCCTTATTTGTCTGGTATATTTTCAAAACTGTGTAGCAATAAAAAAAAAAAGTCACTATGGTTTCAGAGCATACCCTTCTCCAAATATCATTATACCCTTGGCTAAATGGACAATATATGCTTCCATACTATAGAAAAAAAGTTTTTTTTCGTAAATTTAATGCCAATTTTTAAAAGTAGGGAGGGAAATTTCCCCCAGCACTTTCGCCGATGAAGTGGTATTATATATAGTGAAGTTCAAACTGCAGACTCATATGGAGCATCTGAGTTCATGTCAGTCTGGATTTTTAGTTGTTTGTGCGTCTCGATCTTCAGTTTTCTGCATATTCGTAATTTTTTGTCAGCCATTAAATATTTGTCTTTTTGTCATGTTATACCTGTATATTTATATCAGGTATATTAAAGTAATATATTGACCCTTTAAGACCATGTAAGTGATGGGGCTAGTCGCTACTAACAGTAGCTAGAATGAAAAAAAGTTTCATGAATCACGAAAACATTAACAACTTCTTAATGAATATTATTATCTGATATAATCAGTGTCAATAAATACACAATTTAAACATTTAACTATCCTATGGTGAAGATTGAAATACATGTACATATGTAGTTAATAATATGTCTTAGATACAGTCCTTTGTACAAGATACGTTTGAAGTACTTGATTGAGTGTTTTATTTATCTGTATGTGTACTTTGTGTAACATTACAATCATTATGGCTTCTATAGTACAAGGTAGTACATTTCAATAAAGTTGAAAAGATGTCAGTTCAAATCTGACTGGAAGCTAATCTATGAGCTTTTTAATGTGTGCTTGATCATATTGACTGTATTAACTAACTTCATCTAAACAACTTGGGCACAAGTCCCTAGCTTAATGAAAGTTTTGAAGGACTGCTCCTTTTTCAGTGTGATTTTTATACGGACACAGAAATTTTGTTGTGGTATTATGTTATGGGTCTGTAGACAAAATAGTTTCCTATCTCATCGGTGGTGGTAATGGTTAGCATGCTCGCCTTGAGTGTTAGATTCATGGGATAGAGCCCCAGTCTGGTCAAACCAAAGACTATAAAATTGGTATTTGTTGCTTCTCTACTATTAAAGCATGCAGCATTAAGGAGTAAGAACCAAGACTTGGCCGTCTAGGAATCGGAATATTCATTAATGTGCCCGAGTGGAGTGACATGTCTTCCCACTCACTTGTTTTCTTAATTAGACACCAACAATTTTATTAGTGAAGGGGGGACAGGGGCTTGGGATTTTTTTATATCTGTCAGTAGAGAATCCAATTTTTTCTTCACACATGAGGTAGATCAAAAATATTTTTATTTTGCATACATGAGGTAAAAGATACATACAATGATGCATACAAGACCTAAAAAAATAATTGTGTGTTTAGGATTACCTGTAACCCTGTGAAAAAGGTTAGGTAAGGGTGACCAGGATTTTGTTTTGCATTGGGAATGCAGATGTTCCAAGACTGTGCTTGTTGAGAAAAACTAATAAAATAGCTAGGATAGGCACTAAATTTTAGTTAGGATCGAGTTAACCTAAACAAGGAATATTTTTTTAAGGCTGAGGTGTATTAAGGTCTACTTTAAAATTTGGACATAGTGGAAAATAAACGATTTTTATTCTAACCCTCCCCCCTCAGTAGTAAAATGGTTAATGCTTTATGTCTTATCAAATATATTGAACACTATGCTTAGAGGAGCCATTCCTTAAGTAAAAGTAATATAATCTTTTTATTCAATCAACACTGGAAGACATCTAACATAATAATCCCGACACTCTGAAGCCGATGTCCTTGAAATGTCATTATGTGCTGAGCAAACCACGTTGTATTTCCCTGGCGTCCACGGACCTCTGGTTGCAAGGTCAGCTTTCTTCATAGCTACCCTCCACTTGTTAAGCACAACATTTGTGGCATTTTACACGAATATATATAAATGAATATCGTAGTTTACATTAGTTACGTTATTGATGCTAGCCGAGTAGTTCTGAAAGTAATAACTGATAAAACACATACGCCACCTATTAGCGAAAAATCGTAGGTGAACCCCATTGATGGTTAATGGTGTTTAACGCCACTTTCAACAATATTTCAGTTTTATTGGTGGAGGAAACAGGAGTACCCGGAGAAAACCACAGACCTGCAGCAAGTCGCTGACAAACTTTATCACATAGTTTTGTATCAAGTTCACCTCACCATTTGTGAGATTCAAACTCAACTGTAATGGTGATGGACACTACATTTGATACGATCATCTTAAATTGAAAAAAAACACATGTCTTGTATATAAAATGAATCTTTTATGAAATAATTTGTTAACAAATTGCACAGTTTATATATCACTTAAAAACATGAATATGTAATAGTCATAATAAGTTACATTTCAAAACAAATAATTCCTAGGAATTACCGTAATTCTCAACGTAATTCTGCACTTTTCATCCATATCACAACTGTAAAAGCTAGTGGTAATGTCTTTGCTACTAACAAATGAACATTGACAAACACTATGATGTTGTTTACAATTTTCATATACTTGAGATCAAATCACCTATAGTGCATTACGTTCTAAAAAAAAGGAAGTTCATTCAAGGGATAATTTTGTTACCATACTTAATTTTGTATAGTACACAGAAAATGTTCCTATATATGAGAAATCATCCATGATGCATTAGGTTCTAAAACAAGGAAGTACATTTCATTGGATAATTTAGTTACCATAGTTAATTATGTATAGTACACACTTGTGTAACATACACATCACTACCTGATTATTAATTGAAGCATGGCTGAATATGATATTTTTATGTCTCCCCTTCGTACGAAGGGAGACATATTGTTTTAGTCAGATTTTTTCTTCTGCTTCTGCTTCTTCTTCCGCTTCTTCTGATTCTTCTCAGCGAAGCTTGTCCGGACCATAACGTTTTTGTCTTTCCAGATAAGTCAATTATATTTGATATGTGGGTGCATGACCATAAGGCGGTGTGTCGCGTACCGTAATGACCTTCGTGGGACCTTGACCTTTGAACTCAAGGTCAATTTATTGTTTTTTAAATAGTATTTTCTTGTCTGCGCCATAACATTTTTGTCTTTCGAGATAGGTTGTTGTACAGATGGCCGCATTAAGGGGAGACATAAGTTTTAGGTATCTAAAACAGTTCGTCCTAGTTTTAATTTGTGGAACATAGTACTCGCCCAGGATGTTCAAAAAATTTCCTGCTAGAGAAAAATAAGCATGCTACAAACCCCAATACTGTCACAGGTTGTTAAAAAAATGTTCCTGTTGAAGAAATGTGAACATGGTACAAAACCTTATACTGTACTTATTTATAATAATAATTAAAAAAAAACACATTAATCACAAAAGTAAAAGAAAATTGATCAACTAAAATTGTAAAACAAAAGTAAAAAACAAAGGTAAATGACTTGTATGAAAATTGAAGAAAAATGATATTATATATTTGTAGAATCATTAATTTAAATATAAATATGGAACAAATACCAAATAAAATTATATGAAGAAGGAACTTTATTTATTTCTACTCTTAATGCTGAAAATCTCATGAAAATAACAAGTTTTTTTTTTAAATCGTGGTTTTATATGAAATATAGAGGGAACTATTTTAGTGCCAAAAGACCCTATCAATTTGCACATTTTTCTGAGTTGTGTTTGAAATACTATATATATATATATATAATCTACTAACGAAAGTAGAAAATATTAATTATGTATTTTATTTTGAAAAATCCAATATTGGAAGATATTACTCCTAACAAAATTCAAATAAAGAATTAACTTTCATTTTTTCTTAAAATAATAATGAAAGTTGCAAAAATTATGAAATAATATCTTTATTTTTTATTTTTAAAAAAAGTTTTCATCTTTATAACTTGTAATTAATATTTATTCAAAGTACAAAAAATGTACTTTGAATTTCATGTTGCATAATAAATAATGCACATAATTAAAAGTTATAAGAATCGAAATTTAGTACTCATAATACCACTTCTTTTCTTAAAATAGAACATTGGAAAGTTATCTCCCTTTGTCCTAAAAAAAAATCTCCCTCAAAACATCATGAAAAACAAAATTTTGAGAAATGTAATTTGATTATCATAAAATTATTTAGGTTTCTAATCTTTCAATTTTGAGCGAAACCTGTTGGAAGTTTATTCCAGAAACCCATCATGCTGCACACAAAAATTGATATCTATATTTTTATTTTTGACTGAACATGAACACAGATAAAAGTTCAATTCGACTGAATTACATTGTTATCATATTTGTACTATGACTACCTTTCCTAAAAATAGAGTTATTTCCCTTAACCACTGTGTCAGAGTTAGATCACAAATAAACCTCCCACAATCCTATATTTCACAAAAATCTAATCCCACCAGTACTAAGGACTTGTCTTATTGGTCCAGGGTAGGCCCTAGGTAAAATTAACATAGCATATTTTAGTCATAGTTATTCCAGAAAGGGAGTGTTAGGGTTATGGTGTTTAATGCCTCTTTCAACAATATTTCAGTTATATTGTGGCAGTCAGTTTTAGTGGTGGAGGAAACCAGAGTACCTGCGCAAGTCACTGGCAAATTTTATCACATAATGTTGTATCAAGTACACCTGGCCTGAGCGGGGTTAGTACTCACAACGTTAGTGGTGATAGACGCTGATTGCATAGGTAGTTGTAAATCCAACTACCATACGATCACCACCACAACGACTCCTATTCCAGAAAGGATTTAACAAATCATTTATATATGAATTACATTATGATAAATGATATACAAAAATCTATTATATTCAGCAAATTTAAATAAATCCACATTGTACAACATTCATAATCCTATTTATGTGTATACATTTCTATTTGTGAAACACAGTCTAACCTCTATTCTTCCAGGGGGGAGGTTGGAAAAATTGGAAAAAATATGATTTGTTTGCATTAAAGATAGGGAAAATACAGAAGAAAAGTAAGTTGAATAGTGAAAAGATTTGGAAAATGGGGAAGAAAAGTAAGTTGAATAGTGAAATGATAGGGAAAGTACAGAAGAAAATTGTGAATTGATATGGAAAATATGGAAGAAATGTTAGTTGAATAGTGAAAATATTTGGAAAATACAGAAGAAAAGTAAGTTGAAATGTGAAAAGATATTAAAAATATGGAAGATATGGACAATACAGAAGAAACCCAATGGAATAGTGATAAGATTTGGAAAATATGGAAGAAA
>MJUT01003794.1:13208-28415 GCA_002080005.1 Gigantidas platifrons | reverse complement strand
ATAAATAAGAAAATGACAGCAAGTTACATAATATAATAAAATTATACATGAATATATTTGATAAATTTGATAAACAAACGTAGGGGAAAAAAAGGTGGGATAAAGGGATTGAGTACAAATAAATGATAGCATCCTGATCAGTACAGAGTATAATTTCGTATTATTCAAATCTATTTGTATGGTGTATATATTTTTGGACATTTCTAAACACTATTATATTGTTTTCATCAGTTACATTATCAGAGCCAAATAATAAGTTGTCAATTGAAATAACTGTATACGGTGTAATACTCATAAATAATTGCATTCTTGCATTCGTATAAAGGGGACATTCTAATAAATAATGAATAGCATCTTCTAAAGGACATCCGCAGGCGCAGCTGGGGTCACTAACTATATTTGCTCTAAATAAATCTGCTCCCAGTGAACTACACTAGTGTCTTAGTCTAGTATGTATTATATTACATTTCCTACTTCCTAACAAATAGTAATTAGAAACCTTAAACAAATTCGCCCTTAAAGTTTGTTTGAACTTTGAAGTATGTTGTATAGATTTAAAATTCGGATCCAATGAATTCCATGAACGTATAGTAGACGGAAAAAAAGATTTGGAAAATGTTTCTAAACGACATCTTGGTACCTTATATTGTAAAGGATTTCTCAGATTATAATTGTTAACAACTAAAAATTCATTTAGACAGTCCTGTAAATATTCAGGAGCTATATTGTTATGTATTTTATGAAATAAAGTAAGTTGTTGTGGGACCGGAAGTGGCGAAGATATAAAGCCAGCCTTAATCGGCTGAGCCAGGGAAGTACTTCTTTGGCTCAGAAGGTTAGAGCGCTGGCTAGAGGTCAACCTATTTGTCGATGTATTCCCGGTCTCAGGTAGTAGGGCTACTACAATGGTACTGCGGGTGACCGCTACAGGCAGGGCAAGAGTTTGGATGAGAATTCGATGAGATTTGACCTCCTGTGGCGGACCCACGAGATGAAACACCCTCCTAAGAAGAGAAGGGGGAGGGTGTTGTGGGACCGGAAGTGGCGAAGATATAAAGCCAGCCTTAATCGGCTGAGCCAGGGAAGTACTTCTTTGGCTCAGAAGGTTAGAGCGCTGGCTGGAGGTCAACCTATTTGTCGATGTATTCCCGGTCTCAGGTAGTAGGGCTACTACAAAGTTTTCGACGCTTCTGTCTACAGCTTAAAGTCTCCCAACTGGTTTCAAAGTATAACGATTCCTTGCTTGCAAATTTTGCAAAAGTGTTCTTATAACATTCATTCTCCTTTAAACAATTGACATGGAAGTACTTTCTGTAGATAGATATAGTTTTTCTTATATCTACATGAAAATGTTCCGGGATTGAATTCTATTTCTTATGAACTTGATAGCAAGTTAGATATTTTTATGAAATTGTTTATCATCTTGTCAGCCAAAATCAGCTAAATGGGACCACATAGATATGAAATCTTCAAAAAATCAGTTTTCACTGAAATCAAAATCTCCATTAAAACATTTAAGAATATTTCATGAATAATATTAAGTTTTAATTTGTCATAGTAACGTAGTTCACGTAACGTAATTCACTTTTAAACATTGTAAATACTTATCTTGTTAAAAGCATGAGATAACAAGAATATTTTTATGTACTAATAATCGGGACATAAACATTCTTCTGTCATAGGGATGATTTTATTATTCTTGTGATCTAAGTATCAGTAATAAGAGACACGTAGTTCACGCTCTTAAAAAAATAATTTTTTAGCCCACTTTTCTTGGTTTGCCTATGTGAAATTGTATGTTATATTGCACTTTGTGTTGCATTTTCGTTTTAAGGGGGTTCAATTCTTTTCATTTAGGCCTTTTGTCTTATATGCACACACCAATACTGGTTAGGAAAACCCATTTTCAACGGCGGTAACGTAATTCACAAAGAAGTAATGGACACTTTACAAGACAAACAAAATTCTTGACATAACAAATATGCATACCTTGCTTTTTTTAAGCAAATAAAAGTATTAAAACAGAAAGAAAAAAATACCAAAAAAATAATCGTTTTCATGCATCTTCATGCAAAAAACATCCAATATCGTGGGAACATTTGCAAAAGGACACTGCATTTGTACTGCTACTTAAAATTTTATAAAAAAAAAAATTATTTTCCTAGAGAATCCCAACAAATTTGGTATTTTAATTGGAAACATACGGCTACTTTAATTATCAAATTCATCAACCGGTCATACTTAAATACGCCTGCATACATAAAATACGCCTGTGGAGAAAATATGTACGCCTGTCGGTTTGGATAGTTGAATTTAGTAATAAAAACAATAAAGATTGATAAACAAAAGTTAAATAAATACATTTATCTCAATTTTATGTGGTAATATAGGGGTTATCGGGTCAGGGAAGTCCTCCGATTTTAAGTCCGCCAAATAATATGTACCGGGTATATATGATATGTATATACGTTTTTATATTTGAAAAAAAGAAGAAAATTGATAAAGAAAAATGTAAAATAAATACATACATTACAATTTTGATACAATTTCGTGCAATTTCTGCAGAATCTGGTTCTCAAAAATTATGCATTTTTCACATATTAAAATTACAGACATATAGTCTTCAAATTTACTTTGGTACTTTGCATTTTGCTGTCTCATTTTTCAAATGCGCATGTTCAATCTGGATTGTCGATCGCCCACAAGTGTTATAATCATGATTCTGATACTGGTTAGTGAATTCAGAGCAGTTGTAGATTGGCATGTGATTAATTGATGGAACCATATGGTTTGCATGGTTAATGACACGCCTCCTTACTGCTTAGGGAAATGATGCATATTCATCATATAATTAGATAAAAGCACGTGTAGTCTGGGTTCTTGAGTTAGTTAGTTCTTTGTTTATATGTTTGATTGTATATACGTTATTATTTAGTTCGCTAATACAGTAGTTTAATTTGAAAATGGTGTTTTATTAATTTAGACCTGGCATGTTAAAGTAAAGGTCTAATACAAGTCCGTTATGTTTACATCGACCATTAAAGTCTCAAACATGCAAATAACGCCATCAAAACATGATATATCAACTCAAAATATATTTTATTGTGATAATACAACAATATATTCATTCAAAACATATTATAAATGCAGCAGGCGTATACATTTTCTCCACAGGCGTCATTTTTATCTGCAGGCGTATGCAGGCGTATTTAAGTACGACCCTTCATCAACAGCATCTAATCTAAAAATCATATGTTTTGAGTGTAAAAATGCGTTGGACATGTATTTGTCTGTTGGTCCCACTTAACTGATTTTGGCTGTTGTATGCAGATGATACTGTCCTAATGGCAGAAACCTCAAGCAATCTTCAAACATTACTTGATAAATTTTATTTATATTGTGACACTTGCTTTATCCAATAATTTTGAATATTTTTTTTTAAAGAATAATGAATTTTGCAGTCAAATTGTTAAATTCGTTTTAGGTTAAGAAGATAAAAATTACTTACCAGTATTAAACACACGATGCTGCCACTGGAAACAAGATTCACATTCTAAAGCCTGTTGTCGAGGTCGAACCTCCTGGTCACAAACTACACAAGGATGTGGCATTTTGATTAATGAATCTTGTGACATAGCACCCCTTTTTATACATACTCACCTCATTTCTCAAACTAAGTATATTTTTCTACAGGTATTACAATTTCCTGCTGATAATGTGTCATGGTAATAAAAGTGTGTACTTGGGTATTGCACTCCTATTGTTTCAGTAGACGAAAAGGTGTGAAATAAGAAATAAATTGCCAGGGTGGGCAAAATGTATGGTTTCTGACAAATAATTTTTAAACTATGGCATTTTAGGCACCTAAATGACAAATACTTATTACAAATCGTTAAAAATAAAGATATAATAACAATTTTTAATATTTAAAACTTTACTCTTTTCAAAATGTATACTATTTTAAAAAACAAAAGATTTCTGTAATTGCTATATGTATTTATTTATAATTGAATAATAAAAAAAACACAAAAACGTAAGAATCTCAAATCAAATCAAAAATCAAATCAAAAAGTTTTATTTAAAGTCGGTACATTTTATAAGAATCTGAAAAAAAAAAAATATATAAATCACGCAATTGCTAACTTTGAAATAAAACTTCTTTTTTTTCTAATGCATGGTACGAAAATTGTACAGTCATTAATGTAAAAATTCCATATGGTACGAAACGGTCAATGTTAAAAATGTCATGGTACGAAATGGTATTTTTGGGTACGAAATGGACATGGTACGAAACGACTATAATTCACGTGACCTATATCCGAAATGAAAGCGGCCATGCTTGTAAGTTCGTGACCCTGATGTACCGCCTTAATTATGCACACATGCCCAAACAATCTGACAATAGATGAGGCCATGCATATTGTATTTTTATTTTCGGCAATTACGTATTACAGTACGATGAAAACAACAATGATTATAATATTAGGAAAGAAATGAAATTGCACTTACATTTTTTGTACTTGCTTAAATAAGAATGGCCATTGTGAAGAACCACATACCATAGGCAAGTATACTGGTATGGCTGTGAGTTGTAAATAAAAGACAAAGATGACATTTTTGTATGATAATTTAGTAAGGCTAAGCGATATCAACATGGAATTTTTTATATAATAGCCTTAAATATATTTTTTTTATACTTTTACTTGTTATTTCATTGAAAAATCACTCATGAAAATAACGTTTTATAGCTAAGAAACATATCAACAAAAAAAGCACTAAAAAAGTAATTCCTTTGGCCTTACAAAGAAAAATGTCGTCATGTGAGCTTCAAGCAGATAGTGACTCATCATTTGGAATGTCAACAGACCGACTGAAGGGATTTCCCAAGGAATTCTTCGAACAAGAAAAAGTAATAGTGAAATCGGCCATTTTTCACCAAATTTTTTAAAAGCTACAATAACTTACCTGTTTCTGTTCCATTTTCATCCAAAAGTGGCATATGCTTTGGGAAACGTCAGCGTTACTTACACGTTGCAGAAGGTAAATATTTATTCATTACGTCACGAGCTAAAGGGAAAACACCGAATGTCACGAACTTAGAAGCATCGACGATATACATTGATAGTCGACCCCCCATTGATAAAAACAAGTGCCTGTGATTTTGGGCTACACAAGAATCAGGGATAACAGTGAACCTAGTATTATAGATCTAGTTTTTACAAACGAGGAAAATATGATTGATAAGATTGAATATGAAAACCCATTAGGACGTAATCCCTTTTGGGATTCGAAGCCAGAGTTGTTTTCTGATATTGCCTGCCTCCGAATCCCTCATCAACCATGCATACAGCATAGTTCTATTTGGAAAAAAAATGTCAGGTACCCCCGCCTCGAACCGGCATGAATTACGCCTGCACCTCAATGTCGTGCCAACCGTCGCTGGAGTATTCAAAAGTAGACATATTTTGCTGCATAAATATGTAAATAGAATCACGATCACCTACATATGACGCCCGATACAGCTCATTATTCACAGTTGCCGCTTCAGAGCAATTGAATGTTGCCATTTTGACCTGTTTTGGAAGTATGTCACGTGTATAGTCTATTCCATACTTCTTGTTCAATCGGTATTCACAGCCAATGTTGGTTTAAAGATTTCTCTTACATTTACCATGATATATATTATGTTTGTGTTGTTTTTTTTTTTTATATGTTTGTATGCTTTTGTATTGTAATTGCTTGACCCATATGGGTGTAATATGCAATTTGAATAAATAAAAACTAAAAATGAAGATGACAAAAGTCAGACACAACTGAAATCTATTGCAATGATTTCTCAAGAGTTTACATGGTGTATAGAATTATCAGCGAATTTCCCTTACTGAAGACAGATTTTCATTTTTTTGGCAAATATTGTTTGGATTTTCAAATATGTAGGCATTAGTATTGCTACCGAAGAGATACAAGTTCAGTTCAAGTTGTCGAAATGCATACAAAGCATGTGTAAATTAATTGAAGTACATGTATTCATTTTATTATATTTCAAAAAGTATGGAATGTCTCATTAGTCAATGCAGGAACAATATAAACTTTGTATGGTCCCTGGTCAATGTTTTCCAAACAGTACGGAATGTCACCTTAGTCAATGTTTTTAATACCCATTCTAGACCCTATTCCCACTTTCTGCTTACATTTACATTTCAAAAGACAGTTGACACAACATGCACAGAAATCACAACAACATTGTGACAGACACTTTTTTATCTCCATATCCTTAATTTTCATAGCCAGTAAAGCCTCTTGTCTTAAACATTTAGGTTCTGCAAGAATCGTTTTCGCGATGTTAATAATTTTTTCGTCCGTTTTCTTTTTAATCATACTCACCGTGATCAATACAACATATGTGGACGGAGATCGGCATCGTGCGGGGACGGTGATTTTGAAACGACAGAAAGCAGGTAGGTTTGCATTCTCAGGCATATTCTATTTGTATTTACTTAGATTGGACTGCAAGAAGTATATAACAGAACTTTAGGGTTAATTAGGAACTAATGTAGTCCAATTTCCATGCACAATATGCTCCGGAAATATACAAACACTCCAGGAAAATACGACAGGGTAGAGTATTCAGACAGTGTTAGCTGGTACTTTTATAAGAGGGAACATTTGAGGTGTATTTAATAATTCACTCCAATTAACTATTCATTGTTTATTTCCAAATACAATTTGTAGAATGTACATATTCAAATAGATGTTTACACATTGAAGGAACTTTCTCAACTGACCAATACACATTAAGACATAACATTTATTTTAATTTCTCTTGACTTAAACTTTCGACCTTTTTAATTACTACTACAGATCTAGACCATTTAACAGACTGAGCAAATTTATCATCAAATGCATGACATCCCTAATGAGAGATAAACAACAAATAAATCTAACTGACCACCACCTGTTTGTCTAGAGCTACATTGTACTAAATAAAATCTAATCATGCAAAACTAATTAAGACTTTAATCTTAATCAAACTTTCATGTAAATAGGCACTGCTATATTTCCCTCCTCCTTAAAATTAATTTTGGTCTCCAAAAATAAAATTTTAAATGAAGTAATGAAAAATTAGAAGAAAAGAAAAATGCTAGAAAAAGCAACATAAAACAATGCAAATCAATTAAAATTACTGTTCACTGTTATGTGTTCAATATCACTTATTATTGTCATTTTACGAAGTTAATATAATCCAATATCAAGAAATAACGGTTCATCTTCAGACATCTGTTTGGATTGTTCATAACATTATCTCACAAAGTTGCATGGATTCATCAGAATTTCCTGAACATTGGTAGGAAGAATTTGACTATTTCCATACCTGTTAACCCTCCTGCATTTCGCGGGAGACTCCCGCTTTTGAGCTCGGCCTCCCGCAAAGAATGTGCCTCCCGCTCACAAAGTTGCATGGATTCATCAGAATTTCCTGAACATTGGTAGGAAGAATTTGACTATTTCCATACCTGTTAACCCTCCCGCATTTCGCGGGAAACTCCCGCTTTTGAGCTCGTCCTCCCGCAAAGAATGTGCCTCCCGCGCGGGAGACTAAAAACTCTCGCTTTAAAATACTTCTCCCACATTATCTCCCGCGACCATAAATTTGATTAAAATCGAAAAGTTGGACGCCATTTTTGTTGTTTTTATCAACTGGGTCATTAAAACGTTTGCGTGAATCAGCCGATTGTTACCTGGAATTATCTCGGTTTTTACTAGAAATGTCGACAATGTAAGTTGTTTGCAATATCGAATGGATAACTACACGAATCAAAGTTGTGGAAAAAGAAAATTTGAATGCGAGTATCGTTCAATTACTTGCTTAAATAAGAAAAAAACTTTAAAAAAAATACAGTTCAAATGCCTTCTTCTCAGAGACTACAAATATGATTAAAGCCAAACTGTACATGAATGTTCATTGGATGATCCTCTACAAACTGTAGGTTTTTTGTTCCGATATGAAATTCAAAATGGCGGCTACGGCAGGACTTAGTTTAACATTGGACCCTATGGGAAAAATGTTTCAAAACGCTTCTTCTCTGAAACCACTTGGACAATTGAAACCAAACTACCCAGGAATGATCATTGGAAGGTCCTCTACAAATTTTTGTTTTTTATGCCGATCGGAAATCCAAGATGGCCGCCACCGCAGGACATAGATTAACATTGGAACCTATGGGAAAATGTTCAAATGCCTTCTCAGAAACTACAAATGTGATTAAAGCCAAACTGTACTTGAATGTTCATTGGATGGTCCTCTACAAATTTAGGTTTTTTGTTCCAATATGAAATTCAAAATGGCGGCTATGGCAGGACTTAGTTTAACATTGGACCCTATGGGGAAAATGTTTCAAAACGCTTATTCTCTGAAACCACTTGGACAATTTAAACCAAACTGCCCAGGAATGCTCATTAGAAGGTCCTCTACAAAGTTTCTGTTTTTTATGCCGATCAGAAATCCAAGATGGCCTCAACTGCAGGACATAAATTAACATTGGACCCTATGGGAAAATGTTCAAATGCTTTCTTCTCAGAAACTACAAATATGATTACAGCCAAACTGTACATGAATGGTCATTGGAGGGTCCTCTACAAACTTTAAGTTTTTTGTTCCGATATGAAATTCAAAATGGCGGCTACGGCAGGACTTAGTTTAACATTGGACCGAAAAATGTTTCATAATGCTTCTACTCTGAAACCACTTGGACAATTGAAACCAAACTGCCCAGGAATGATCATTGGAAGGTCCTCTACAAAGTTTGGGTTTTGTATGCCAATCGGAAATCCAAGATGGCCTCCACCGTAGGACATAGATTAACATTGTACCCTATTGGAAAATGTTCAAATGCCTTCTTCTCAAAAACTACAAATTAGACTGAATCCAAACTAGACAGTAATGTTCATTGGATGGTCCTCTACAAACTTTAGGTATTTTGTTCCGATATAAAATGGAAGATGGCAGTTACAGCAGGACTTAGTTTAATATTGGACCCTATGCTATGGGAAAAGTGTCTCAAAATGCTTCCTCTCTGAAACCACTTGAACAATTTAAACCAAGCTGCCCAGGAATGATCATTGGAAGGTCCTCTACAAAATTTAGGTTTTTTATGCCGATCAGAAATCCAAGATGGCGGTCTCCACTGCAGGAAATAGATTAACATTGGACCCTATGGGAAAATGTTCAAATGGCTTCTTCTCAGAAACTACAAATATGATTACAGCCAAACTGTACATGAATGTTCATTGGATGGTCCGCTACATACTTTAGGTTTTTTGTTCCGATATAAAATTCAAAATGGCGGCTACGGCAGGACTTGGTTTAACATTGGACCCTATATGGGAAAAATGTTTCAAAACGCTTCTTCTCTTAAACCACTTGGACAATTGATTGAAACCAAACTGTCCAGGAATAATCATTTGAAGGTCCTCTAAAAAGTTTGGGTTTTTTATGCCGATCTGAAATCCAAGATGGCCACCACCGCAGGACATAGTTCTTACATAGAACCAATTGGTTCTTTTTATAACCAGGTGAACGATACAGGCTCTTAAGAGCCTCTGGTCTTTAAGGGATTCATCTACTTTGAAAATGATTATGTTGCTTCGAACCAATGAAAGTCCTTCCTTTTCCCAAGAAGATATGCTGACAACTAGTCCGAGATTCCTCTGCCGTTCGATGACTTTTTACATCTTGCTGTTGTCATTGAACAACAGAGAGGTCTCCATATGCAAAACATCAGATTTGCCTCTCAAACTCTAGAGAGGCACATTTTCACGTTTTGTGGCTATCAGATTTTATTTTCTATCAGAAACCCTAATATAAATCGCTTCACCAATCATTTTTCTATTCATTGATAACCATCTTACCCTCTGAGAGTGGTGTTACACTCGATTACAACATGTTTTTTCCTTACACCCGATGATTCGGTCATTTCACTGCCATTTTTTTAACGTGATCTCACGATACTAACTGAAAGATGACAGCAACGCATTGCATGATGGGAGCTACTAAATGCAGAGTGCCAAACAAACCAAAAAAGAGTAAACAAACATACAAGATGATATAAAGCGTATTCTGCAGGACAAACAGTTCCATCTACAGCTCAAATCAGAGCAGAAGGAAATAATACAAAATATGTCGGATAGAAAAGATTCATTTGGCAGTGTTATCCACAGGCTTCGGAAAGAGCATGTGTTACGTTTCCCCCTATTTTGGACAAGGTCAGATCATACAGTACAATGTATATGGGCAGTTTAAAAAAAAATGGCTAAAAAATTGAGGAAATATGTCAAAATTAGACCTACTAAAAACCCAATTTTCTTATTAGTTTCTGGTTGTATATACATTCAAGTTTATAAATCTATTGAACAAAAATAAAAAATTTTAAAAAAATTTTTGCAAGCAAAGTGTCATAAAATTTTAATGCATACAGAGTAATGTATATGCTTGGTTACTTCAGTTGTGTAACAAAGATATGATATTTTTTGTTTTCAAATAATAAGTTACATGTATGTATGATATTTCATTTTTAAGTCATAAGTTCCAAGTGATATAGATTAAATTTGTTAAAAAGCTAGATTTTCTTATTTTTTGCCTTGGTTTTTATCAATATGATGTCTAATAGTTTTTGTAGTGCTAAAGAAAACCAAAAGTTTCCAAAAAAATTACCTAATAATCTTAGTTTAATGAATAACAAGTGTTGCACTCCTGACAATTGTCTTTTACTTTAAAAAAAACCAATGCTGTTACAAAAATACATTTATTTTGTCCCAAAATTGTTCATGAGCAATATATGAAGAAGCTTTTATATGAAATACAGCATATTTTTTTATTTTGTTGAATAATCTCTTTAAAAAAAATCTTTTTGTGCATACATTGTATTCATATTTTTAAGTAATAATCAACTGTTGAGTGAAGATTAAGTACAAAAATTAACTGCAGCTTAAAAATTATGTATTTATTTTGTACCTTCATCTAATGGAAACTAATTAATACTTTATTTTCGAGAAATCAATCATTTTGGAACCTGAAAGTACACAAATTTCAATGCTCCCAATATGGTTAGAATGTTGCACTCCTGACATAACTATATAGAGGGTTAGAAAAAGCATCTTAAGTCAGATAATGTTATGAAATGGAATTTTATTATAATTTGTAACTAAAACAAATGATGAACATTCTCTCTAGTGTAATATTTCTACCAAATTCAACTTTACAGCCTACTTAATCTTAGATAATTGAAATCATAACTTATAAAAATGAAACTATCAGACAGGAGAATGAATAATTACTCACCAAAAACATTTTCCAATGACCATATCTGATCATAATTTGATATTACAGTCACATCATTTAAATAAGATTATAACTGATTTGTTTCATACATAAACATATTTTCATACAGTTCATTATGTTGCACTCGTGACACTGAGTATTCTTAGACAAATATGAGTTACTAATTCAAATAAAAGGAGTATTTCTTATTGCTTAATATCATAACCCTTTTTTACAACTTTGTTACCTTCTTTCATCACAAAGCAATAATAAAATACAAGTGAGAAAAAAATATTTGTTATGATATTTTCTTTTATTCTAAATTTTCTGAAATTCTGATTTGCGGTAAAGGCAGTAGCCAGGCCTAGAAATTGATTTACCATAAATGCACTTCACTGCAAAAAGCAAAAGAAAATAGTCTTGTAATAAAGCTTAAACTTGTTTTTAATATTAAGCCACTTTACAACATATATATTGGCTACCTTATGAGATTAAATTTGTTGCACTCCTGACCTTAAAACATTTGAAATACATTCTGTAGAATTTTTTTTTTACAAATGGTTGTTTTTGTTATGTAATAAACTCTGACTTTACACATTCAATGTAAAAAGCAAAACATATAATTATAAAAACTTAATGCATCTTTATTAATCTGAAATGAGAATCATGATTCAAATGAAGGTGAAATGATTGAAAGTTTAACATTAAACATTTACCAAACACTGAATGATGAGTGAAACACTTATGGGTTTCTTTATTAATGTGTCATAACTTATTTGATATTGTTTTTGTAAAGATTACTTTAATCAGAGGCAAAAAAAAAATGTCCTAAAGTGAACATGGTGGAAATGTATCCTGACATGATTTAAATGCTCCCAGTGGAAACATTAATACAGTATTGGACAGAGTAGTGACTGTCAACTATTCTTTGGACTGGGGTTTCTTGAAAAATAAAACAAAATAATATATTTTATTCGTTTCTACAGAACTGTGATAATTTAAACATCAAATGTTGCACTCCTGACATTTTATATTACCTCAATAAATCTTTCATATAATTAATACTTTACACTTTTGTTGCAATATATGCTATTTATTTTAAAGACAATATACAATAAATATATCTGATGAAGCAATTGCCCATTAGAAAAGAGATATTTAAGCTGTAGATCAGTATTTATTCAAAACCACAAAATATTTTGTTGCACTCCTGACAGAGTAGGTACTTTATTTAATTGAACATTTAAATACATAACCATATCGGAAAACACTTAATCTTATGCTTAAAAGAAAGTTTATACAGTGAAAAGTTATTTTCTATAACTTTTAATAATGCAGTATGCATATTATTTTTTTGTGACTCTTTTGAAAAAGTTTTATTTTTAAAAGTGTCTCAAAAAAGTGTTGCACTCCTGAATTTTTTGGCATCTTTTTCTGTCATAACTTTCTTGTCATTAAAGATAAATAAAAGATTTTTTGCAGAATTATTCTTGATACAGGGACACATATTTTGAAGTAATTAAAAACAACATTGATAATCATAGGAACCACTTAGGCTGGTAAATATGACATTAGCCATTTTTTTTAAAACTGCCCATATGCAAATCATCTCCCATGATACATTGCGGTAATTGTAGTTCTCTCGAAGTCACGTGACAAATATTCCAAAATGTCAGTGTTCAAAATGACGAAATCATATGGTTTGGGGAAATCGTGCTGTAATCGAGTGTAACACCACTCTCTGAGGGTAAAATGGTTATGAATGAATAGAAAAATGATTGATGAAGCGATTTATATAAGGGTTTCGGATAGAAAATAAAATCTGATAGCCACAAAACATGGAAATGTGCCGCCTCTCTTAGAGTTCGAGAGGCAAATCCGCTGTTTTGCTTATGGAGAGCTCTCTGACGTCCCACGGCTACAGCAAGTTCTAATTAAGCCGTCGGATGGCAGAGGAATCTCGGACTAGCTGACAACACGACAGAACACGTGTTATGTACGGTAAGTATTTCTTGCTTAATACTCATTAAAAACACAAATCCAGGAATTTGAAACATTAAAGTAAAGGTTAAAATGACATTCACATATTGGTAAGTAAAAAATAAATATTATACGTTATCAGTCTCGAGATGCTATATATCCCGTTTTAGAGGGCAGTGGTTTTGTTAAAAGGTTCGGCTAACTTTTAACAAAACCACTGCCCTCTAAAACGGGATATATAACATCTCGAGACTGGTAACATTTTTATCTGAATGTTCCAACATTAATAAGTATGTCCTTATTATAGGAAAAACATAAATTACGTTTATCTTTGGACAAAGGTCACAGAGAACGATTATTGATTTTTTGTCATGTAGTGAAATGTGGGTCATCTGTTGCAGTATAAATGGACAGCGATGTCATATCTTTTTCTGTGGTTTATGAAATACACAACATGGCAATATGTGATAAATGGAAAAAAAACTAAGTGTATTTAAACTTTTCTTTAGTTTAATCATAAAACAATGCATCAACATTTTATACATGAAAAACATGGCTATTACAATCTATTTTGAAAACTATTAAAATAAAAACTATCATTTTAAAGTCAAAATTTCTGAATTTCTCAGATAACGAGTATTCTCTGTTTAAACTTTTCTTTAGTTTATTCATAAACCAAAGCATCAACATTATTGATTTTTCTGTCCCGTATGAAATACACAGCACAGGCAATAGGTGAGAGACGTGGTCTGCTGTGTACAAGGTAAATAGAAAGCACATAGGTGAGCGAGATTATTGATTTTCTGTCATGGCACTTCTTCAATGAAGTTTCTGTCACCGCACTTCTTCCATGAATCCTTGGAAGTACCCTGTTAGCCAATCAAAATTCTACTTGCCACGAGAACATCAGATAATATTTTATGAATGACTCACAATGACAAACGTTTGGAGAGCAAGCAGATACATCTGGATTTGTTTACATTATATGCTTGAAATAATAATGGGTAGACTAGTTGATACTCTAAATCAATTATGTATTACTGCAGAAATGAAATAACATTTTGAGAAAGCTACATTTAGTAATAAAAAAGAAATGTTAAAGGGATATTGTCTACCAGCTGCGTAATTTTTTCATACCCAAAATTATTGTTGATTTCCGTACTAACCTTCATAAAATGAAGATTAACACCGAGTTATGCTGCAAAAGATACGATTTTTTGACAAAAAAGACCCAAAACTATCGTTATCGGAATTATTGTTCGGATGTCAAGAATGTAATTTTATTCATATTACCTTCTTATGTTACTCGTCTTGAGCATGCACACTGTTTAGAAACAATAAACAACATGTGGTTCTTGGGCAAAATGTAGTTTTGATTACATGTAGATATATACAATTTTGGACTTTCAGAATTTATTTTACATTTATCTAAAAAAAAAATGAGCTCTATTTTGTTTTTAAATAATTCATTATAAGTGAAATAGTTTGCACTAATTCAATTTAGAGCAATAAAAAAAAGTCTTATTTTAGATTTTGGAAGGAAAGATTTTCTCGTGGGACTTTCTGATGACCAGTTTATTTCGGTTTTTTTTTTGGTTTTTTTTATGGGAGAAGCATTTTGGTCGTGCAAAAAAAATTATCAGTTCACTCTCAAGCTATTCAATTTTAATTTTATGTTTTTTTTACTAAAAAATTATTTTTATTCTGAATCTTGAATAAAAAAAATTTGGCTGGACAGGAGAGAAATTTTTTTTCCACAATATAATCATATACTTGCCATTTTCACAGACACAGTATAATGAGTTTTTCTATAATCATACAAAATTTTGAAAGAAAAAAAAAACATTTCGGCACTTCGCCGGAAAATACAAATGTAAAAGAATATGATTTTTGTCGCGTCTGAAAAAAAA
>MJUT01003789.1:19644-46007 GCA_002080005.1 Gigantidas platifrons | reverse complement strand
GCAAAAAATCACTTAAAAATTATCTCCTCTGAAACTGCTGGGCCAATTGGGCCCAAACTATGGTGGAATGGTCTTTAGGTGATCCCCTTTCAGAATTATGTCTGACGACGCCGGCCACCAACCAAGATGGCTGCCATTACTAAAAATAGAAAATTTGGCAAAAAATCACTTAAAAATTATCTCCACTGAAACCGCTGGGTCAAATGGGCCCAAACTACGGTGAAATGGTCTTTAGATGGTCTACCTTCAGAATTATATCCGACAACCCCGCCCGCCAAAGAAGATGGCGGCCATTGCTAAAAATAGAAGATTCGCCAAAATTCACTTAAAAATTATCTCCTCTGAAACTGCTGGACCAACTTTGAGCCAGGTGAGCGATTTCAGGTTCCTAGGAGCCTCTAGTATTCAATATATAGCCAAAATTAACTACATTTTTTTGTGGAGCATAACGTTGCGACCTTTGATGTCATATTATCCCCATTTTGAAAATTATAACAACATTTGATTGGTTAAATGGCTAGTTACACCCGGTAATATGGGTTTTTTTATGCCCTGAATTTTAACCAATCAAAAGTTGTTATAATTTTCAAGCCGAGGATAAAATGTCATATTTCCGCCTTCAGATTTATTTATCCCGAGTCCTCATGTGAGGGGTATATGAATCCAAGACGGAAATGTGACATTATATACCCTATCTAGTACCTGAATAACTATTATATTATAGTGTATAGCTTGTAATTGTAATAAAATCAACCATTTTCATGCCCTTTAATTTCCCAATTCCATACAGGATATCATTTTTGTGTTGTAGACTACATTAGAACAGTCAACCTTTGTTACTTCATTGCAATTACATTTCATCTCCATTCATCGTTTTTCCAAGAAAAACATATTTATACCGTGAAATGACCTTGGTAAGCTGTAATAGTATATGAATACAATGCTAGGACATTTTACATCTTTTGAATCACATGAAATACATCTACGGTTCCAGTCATATAAGTATCTAAATGTACTCGCCTGGCATCTAATGGAAATACAACATTTTTGTCTACTGGTAAATCCTACTATTATCCCTAATCTTTTATACTGGCAAACCATAATATTATCCCTAATCTTCTATACTGGTAAACCATTATATTATTCCTAATCAAGTTTAATTACAATATTTGTATACCATATTTAATTAATATTCATTTTGCTATGCAACTGCTTTAAGACATCTGCCTGGTGCTATTTTTGTATTGTTTATTTATGTTTAAAAGGGACCAGTAAATTACATCACTAACATTTACAATGTGTTTCATTTTTATACATAAATAAAAGTGATTGGACTATTTTAGTGTTAATTAATAATAAGGAATGCAAGTGTTTTATTATCTATTATTTGTAAATGTTTCCTTTTGATCTTTACACTCAATAATATCTATTATCAAGCAACAAGAGTGATATGAAATATTATCGACGATTTGTATATTTTTTCTATGATCTTTACATGCAATAACCCTTTTATTATATAGTAATAAATATTTTATGCCTAAAGTATCTTTTATATAAATATTGTGTATTTTATTATATTTAAGTGGGATATTGAACTACTTCAAATATTCATATTTGAATTAGTGCAATATACATTTTATCAGCGTGCAAATACAAGGATATATTGCACGATTATTTACCATTGAAATTAATAGGACAATATTTATTACTATATAATAATATCTATTATCGAGCAACTAGTGTGATATCAACATAAAATTGCTGTTTTCTAATGCGATGTTATAATGACGTCACATATCAAATCCTCGGTAAACATATTGTGGTTGATATGTTTTGCTCGGAATGGATTTCTCCTTGTTCTTAGAATTCATTCTTGCAAAACAAATCAACCATATTATGTATTTATCAAGCAACTAGATTTCTATCAGTAATATAGACAATAACACTGCATTGACTATGCAAGGGTTTCCTGAGCATTTTCCCAGATTTGTGTCGAATACGTATATCGAATTTTATGTCAAGTCAATGCACTGTTATTGTCTTTATACTGCAATCATTAGTGACATTAATGGATATTACTACCAATATTCAAATTATTTAAAAAGTTAGTTACCCCAAAAGAGGCCCAACTGATTTCTAAATGCTATAAACGGTCAGTGACCGTTTATCACTTGTAAATATACTGTCAATGCATTTTGACTGCTCAAATAGAATGATTGCAGTATAAAATGTGATGTTATACTGATGTCATCTTGACACATCCTCAATATACATTTTATCGTTGACAAGTTTTACTTGAAATGGACTTCTCATCACATTTCAGGCTTCCCCTCCGATGCCATAATGCTCTGAGAAATCGATTCTTGCCAAACAAATCAACAATAGTATATATTTATTTCAAAATGTTCCCTTTCATCTCAACACAATAATATCCTTTATATGTTGACAAGAGTGATGTGTAATATAATTGTTGATTTCTATGTAAACATGGGACGTGATATTGACACCGTTGACCGTTTTCACAAATCCCAGATTAATATCCATTCACGTAAAATGAATCAAAGGTTATTTAAAATCAACTTTGACCTTTGATTACTATCTAATTTTTGTGTGTGGTTTATTTGCATTGTCTTTAAAGTTTACTAGTGAGTATAAAGTATGCAAGATATTGGGAATATAGACATGATCTATGATAATTAAATTAAAAAATTTTCATTATGGACACTGGTATGATGGTGTTTGAATTGTATCATGATTTATAGAATGACCTCTATGCATTTTGTATTTAAATTAGTGTCATTTATATAGCATCATGTATTTACAAGTAATACAGCAATTTTGTGTACATGTATGCGATACTGTGACATATCATGATTGTTTGATTGAATGATTATTGCTTATTGTAACTTCTCAAAATCACATGTCAATCTTTTATCATAACTTTTTCAACAATTGTAGTAACTTACATTGTGTTATCGCACTTGTAATTAATAGTGAAGATTTTAACTTATCTGTACTGTTACATATTTCAAGTGATGATCAGTTTTAGTAGCATAATAATCCAGAACTATATCAAGAAAATCATCTTTTTATATTCTTCCATCCTTTTCATAGCTTTATATAGATTTTCAACAAATTGTTGATAAGTTTCAAGATATTAAAAATGCTACAATAAGCTGTTCCCTAGCAATCTTAAGACTTAAATATCAAATCTTGAGATAAGCTCAAGATCTGTGGATGATATTGAAGTCTGAGGGTGATACAGTGTGATCTGGAAAAGTCCATATATGTAATATTATCTTTTGTAACTTTGTACAATTACTGTGTATACATTATTATTAAACCAAACTTATATGTGTCAGTTGTGAGAACTGTAAACTTGTTTGTCTCTCATGTAAATAGATACAGTAAGACCAGCCAATGCAGTCACCTGTATTAAATAGATACAGTAAGACCAGCCAATGCAGTCATCTGTATTAAAAGGTCACCGTTTTCTTGTCCTGTCATAGAAAATTTCATATGAATCTAACCTCTTTTACAAGGTCAACTGTCTTAAAAGACCACTTTTTCTTTATCTCAGATGTGACCTCTCATACTTTTCTTTGTGTCAGATGTGACCTCTCATACTTTTCTTTGTCTCAGATGTGACCTCTCATACTTTTCTTTGTCTCAGATGTGACCTCTCATACTTTTTCTTTGTCTCAGATGTGACCTCTCATACTTTTCTTTGTCTCAGATGTGACCTCTCATACTTTTCTTTGTCTCAGATGTGACCTCTCTTACTTTTCTTTGTCTCAAATGTGACCTCTCATACTTTTTCTTTGTCTCAGATGTGACCTCTCATACTTTTCTTTGTCTCAGTTGTGACCTCTCATACTTTTCTTTGTCTCAGATGTGACCTCTCATACTTTTCTTTGTCTCAGATGTGACGATATGGGATACCTATATGAAGCTTGTGACCAAATATCAGATTTCTGCCATCAATAGTTGCTGAGAAAAATGTGACGAAAAAAGTGCATATATGTTCAATGTGTATAAAAGCCAACTAAGTCGGCAAACAGGAAGTAGGAATCTGACGAGTCCAAAAACGCCACCCACAATATGGCATACCTATATGAAGCTTGTGACCAAATATAAGATTTCTGCCATCAACAGTTACTGAGAAAAATGCAACGAAAAATATCTTGGACGGACGGACAGACGTAAAACAGTACTCCCCCTCTCCCTTCGGGAAGCGGGGGTATAATTATTATAGATACTAACTTTCTTTATAAAAATAAAATTACTTACATGTATATAGAAGGACTATTAATGTAAATTATTATAGTAACAGAGTAATAACTGTTATTTTACTTGTTTTTTTCGGTGTTCAGGAATAACTAATTACTGTATAATATCAAGTTATAAATTATTTTATTTTTTACAGTAAGAAACAATTCAATGTATAATTTTGATTTTGTTTGTTTTGAAATATATTACATGTATATGTGGTAGTAAAAAACTTTTTACTTACAAAGAATGCTCCACCAAGTCTTAAAGATCATGTACCTGACACACCCTGAACTGTAACATTCTGTAATAAAAATGGGATTTATATCAGTGAAACATGTCAAAACAAAGTTCTAAAGGGAGCTGTCATGGTCATGATCGTATGGTAGTTAGATTTAGATTTACAACTACCTATACAATCAGTGCAAATCCCAAAAATCCCGCTCAGGCGGGGTGTACTCGATTCAACATTATGTTTTGAATTCAATTAGATTTATGGTTTTTGAGATGAAGCTTTAAATTCCTATTCCTATAGGGTTTCATGCTAAACAATGACCTGCAATAGTGGTCATCATAATTTTCAATCCACATATAAAATGAAATTTTATTTGACAGGTCATCCAATCATTATTCATGTACAGTTTAAGTTCAATCCAACTTCTACTTAACTTTATGAGAAAATTTACTTTATTCATATCCAATAGGTTCCTAACTACATAAGGGGCCATCGTGGTCGTGATCGGCATGGTAGTTAGATTACCAACTACCTGTGCAATCAGTGCCCATCGTCACTAAAGTAGGAATCTGATGGGTCCAAAAACGCTTCCCACAATATGGCATACATATCTGAAGCTTGTGACCAAATATCCGATTTCTGCCATCAATAGTTGCTGAGAAAAATGTGACGAAAAATGTGCATATATGCTCAATGTGTATAAAAACTAAGTCGGCAAACAGGAAGTAGGAATCTGACGGGTCAAAAAACGCTACCCACAATATGGCATACCTATATGAAGCTTGTGACCAAATATCAGATTTCTGACATCAACAGTTACTGAGAAAAATGCGACAAAAAATATCTTGGACGGACAGAGGTAAAACAGTATATCCCCCTCCCCCTTCAGGGAGCGTGGGTATAATTATTATAGATACTAACTTTCTGTATAAAATTACTTACATGTATATAGAAGGACTATTAATGTAAATGGTAAAAATTTGACCTGGAGACCTCGACCTTTGACCTTGAAAATCAATAGAGTTCCAAATTCTCTTAAGGACTAGGTGTGTACCAAGTTTGGTCAAAATCCATTGAAGGATGTTGATTCTAGAGTGTTCACAAGGATGTTATGCGTTAAAATTTGATCCGGTGACCTTGACCTTTGACCTATGACCTTGAAAATCAATAGGGTTTCAGATTCTCCTAAGGACTAAGTATGTACCAAGTTTGGTCGAAATCCATTGAAGGATGTTGATTCTGAAGTGTTCACAAAGATGTTATGCGGTAAACAAATTGGTCCGGTGACCTTGACCTTTGACCTATGACCTTGAAAATCAACAGGGTTCCACATTCTTTTAAGGACTAAATATGTACCAAGTTTGGTCAAAATCCATTGCAGGATGTTGATTCTAGAGTGTTCACAAGCTAATTACGCGGTAAAAAATTGATCCGGTGACCTTGACCTATGACCTTGAAAATCAATAGGGTTCCACATTTTCTTAAGGACTAAGTATGTACTAAGTTTGGTCAAAATCCATTGAAGGATGTTGATTCTAGTGTTCACAAGGATGTTATGCGGTAAAAATTTGATCCGGTGACCTTGAAAATCAATAGGGTTTCAGATTCTCTTAAGGACTAAGTATGTACCAAGTTTGGTCGAAATGCATTGAAGGATGTTGATTCTGAAGTGTTCACAAGGATGTTATGCGATAAAAAAAAATGGTCCGGTGACCTTGACCTTTGACCTATGACCTTGAAAATCGATAGGGTTCCACATTCTCTTAAGGACTAAATATGTACCAAGTTTGGTCAAAATCCATTGAAGGATGTTGATTCTAAAGTGTTCACAAGGTAATTACGCGGTAAAAAATTGATCCGGTGACCTTGACCTATGACCTTGAAAATCAATAGGGTTCCACATTTTCTTAAGGACTAAGTATGTACTAAGTTTGGTCAAAATCCATTGAAGGATGTTGATTCTAGAGTGTTCACAAGGTAATTACGCGGTAAAAATTTGACCTGGTGACCTTGATCTTTGACCTATGACCTTGAAAATCAATAGGGTTCCAGATTCTCTTCAGGACTAAGTATGTACCAAGTTTGGTCAAAATCCATTGAAGGATGTTTATTCTAGTAGTGTTCACAAGGATATTACGCGGTAAAAATTTGACCCGGTGACCTTGACCTTTGATCTATGACCTTGAAAATCAATACGACTCCAGATTCCCTTAAGGACTAAGTATGTACCAAGTTTGGTCGAAATCAATTGAAGGATGTTGATTCTAGAGTGTTCACAAGGATGTTACGGAATGACGGTAGCGTTACTATATCCCATCGGAACTTCGTTGGCGAGGGGATAATAAACCCTTGGGATTTTCTACAAATTGTATGTACATCATGTATGTTCAACAAAAAGGGAACATAATCTGAATTAGTGTCTGCAAGGCCCTGAAGTGAATTTAATTATATTTAAATTCTGAAAAGAGATTTTAAATAATTTAACTTGCATTGCATATCACAAATGCTAATAATTGATTGGTCAATTACATCATAATGTGATGCACTCTGTATAAGAGATTATACAAATGCCAATTTTATTTTTTAATGTACTTGATGAACATGCTATATCCCAAATTTCAGAATATGGTTAGGATTATGGTGTTTAACACCATTTTCAACAATATTTTCAGTTATATCGTGGCGGTCAGTTTTATTTATGGAGCAACCCGAGGAATTACACTGACCTGTACCAAGTCAGTGACAAAATTTATCGCATAATGTTGTATCGAGTACACCTCGCAATGAGCGGGATTCAAACTCACAGTTTTAATAGCAACAGGCACTGATAGCATAGGTATTTGTGAATCTAACTACTAAATGATCATGATCACAACGCCCTCGCCCCTAATCGGAATAGGATTCATTACAAAATTTCCAGTCAAATATATTGGTGTCTTTTTTTTAAATGTATTAAATTATTGTTTCATGTTATAGAATTACAAAATATTTTAGGGGTCCGGGTGGCTCAATGAGTTAGGTCATTGGATCTAACAACTCATACAAGCCTATCACCAATTACGGCGTGGGTTCGCACCCGGCTTTGTATATTACAAACAAGAAATGTGTGCATCACAAAATACGCCCGTCTATATAAATTATCAAACGGTATAATGGTAATGACCCCAAAATAAATAGGGTTCTTCCCTTCCACAGGGGAATCATGTGGTCAAGTTTGGTAAAGATCCAATATACAGAACTAAAGTTGTGCGGAAACGATCCTGTTGTCAAAAATTATATTTATAGTAACGGTGATCTTGCCCTTTGACCTAATGACCCCTAAATAAATAGGGTTCTTCCCCTTCCACAGGGGAATCATGTGGCCAAGTTTGTTAAAGATCCAATATACAGAATTAAGGTTATCGTGCGGAAACGACCCTGTTGTCAAAAATTATATTTATAGTAACAGTGACCTTTGACCTAATGACCCCAAAATAAATAGGGTTCTTCCCCTTCCACAGGGGAATCATGTGGCCAAGTTTTGTAAAGATCTGATATACAGAACTAAAGTTATTGTGCGGAATCTCACCCAACCCGCCCGCCATACCCAATCACATAATACGGCCCGTCTAGAGGCGGGCGTATAAAAAGGATGCACTTGACTCACAGCCGCATGTGATAAAGTTTACCAGTTGCTTGCCATTGGTCGGTGGTTCTCTCCTGGTACACCGGCTTCCTCCTCCACTAAAACTGGTTGCCATGATATACGATAGCTGAAATATTGTTGAAAGTGGCGTTAAAACACTAAAAATAAAATCTGTTTTATCAAATCAAAATATTCTACACGTCATTATGCAAGATGCGATAAATTTGTTCATTCATTTGATACTCTAGAATATTTTATTGCATCCTATAATAAATCCTTTTCCGATTTACGACGACCGGTTCCAACTCGGACGTATTCCGATTTGGGACTAGCTGCGGAACCGTAGCCCTTATGGTCCTTGGCCAGTTTTCTGATATTTGCGGACCATAGGGCTACGGATTTCACCCTATCAAAAACTTTCGAAAATGCTCGGTGAAAAAGTTGCACCGATATTTTGCAAATTTTTGTCATGAAATCGTGTGCGAGAACGATCAAACATATATATTTCGCTTCGTGACATATTTATCTACATTCTCCTATACTTGCTTACCTATTAACAATCATTTCCAGCTCATTATCATAACAAATGTCTCGATATTAACTGATCCCGCCTACTTCGTTCCGCCATCTTGTCATTGTGGTAATATCGAGACAGTTGTTATGATTACGAGCTGGAAATGAATATTAATAGGTAAGTAAGTATAGAAGAATGTAGATAAATATCTAACGAAACGATACATATATGTTTGATCGTTCTCGGGCCCGATTTCATGACAATAATTTGCAAAAAAGGTGCGCAAAATTTTCACCGCGCATTTTCGAAAGTTTTTGATAGGGTGAAATCCGAAAGTTAAAAAAAACCAACCTTCAATGATCGTTTAAATGCAATCAAAACATAATTGATTTAAATATTCTTTAAAAGAAGCCATTATTAACTCTCTTAATTAAGATCAAAAGCATTTCGAAAATTGAGGACAAGAAATATGAAGTGTTTTTGACTTACTTTTTATATAAATGTCATACCTGGCGTAAATTCCATAAACAACAGACTCAGTGCAGTAATTTAAACGGGGGATTTTCCACAAGTTTTCCGTAGGGTTCACATTGGAGTGAAAAAGGGGTATCCTCGTGTGACAATAAGTCGGTCAGTCATTGGATAATGTTTAGTTATTTTTTTCATGTTTGAAAAGTAAACATTTTTTTCTTTGCAATTATGTTCCTCATCTATTCTTGCTCATATGTGTAAAGTTCCATGGAAAAAAGATCGATAATAATAACACACTGACCCATATTTGTTTACTACCCATTTTCCAAATGGCGTTCTATTACGTCACATAAGGCCGGTCAAAGGTCAATAAAGCACATGTTTTTGTCATAGGCCAACTAAACTTGAAAAGTAAACCAGATTAAGAAAGTACAGTATTTTAGCTTTTTCGGTGTAATTGTTTTGTCTGAAAAATTTCAAAAGATGTTTTTTTTAAATAGTTTGAAATTGAAGCATTAAAAATTAATTCATGATGCAAATATTAAACTTGCTTACCCATAAAATAATGTATGTAATCCAGTGAATTTGGTATTTTTGCTTTTGTCAATACAATCTATTAGACTGACTACATTTCTGTCATACCTTTGACTTTTGGTAAAGCAATTAATGACTGATTTCATTATTTTAATCACATCTAATATCACCGAATACATCACTCACTCACAAAGAATAAGGCAAAAAAAAAATATTCTGTGTTTCCGATTAACGGGTCAAAAAAAAAATAGGGTAGGTAGGTAGGTGTTTTTTTTTTTTTAATATAGAGTAGTTGATATGTTCCTGCTGTATATTGCCACATGTTTAGAAAATCCATGTTCTGTGCATTTTTCAGAAGTGTTATCATATGCCTATTAATTGACCAAGAGTCTGAGGTGGCCGCATAAACAGCACAACATTTCGGTTTGAATTCAAAATCTGTTTTACTGTCTTTTAAAGTATGAGTACCAAGTTTAAATATTGTCGTTACCAGCAGTCTGATACATGTTTCTGTACATAGTATTATGTCTTTGATTTTAATAATACTTCAAACCTCAAAAATGGATTTGATGTTGGACCAACTGTTGATATAATATAAATAAACCAAAATAAAAAATACTTTAAAAAGTACAGAGCACTTTGTAAATGGCAATTAAACACTTTTCAAAACTCTTGTGACAAAGAAAAACATTGTATCTTGAAACCCAAAACAAAATTGGGCCAACTTATGCTCTGACATTTATATGTACACTTTAAAATTAATAATACATGTAGCAAGTACTGATATAAATAATCCTTTCGAAAAATATATACTGGGCAGACATTTTTTGGGATATAAAGAGGTGGACAGACACAGATAAAGAATTTTGTCTTTTTGAGGTGCCGATTTGTCTTGGTGCCGAAATGTCTCACATAGGTGCCGAAGTGTCCTGGTGCCGATTTGTCCCGGTGCCGAAGTGTCTAGAATTCCGGAACCGTAGCCCTTTGACAAAGACACGTGGGGTGCTAAATAATCGCTGCAGCAATCCATGGTAGACTTATATCCATCTGAAAATTTGAATGCATGAAATCTTCTTTCTGTCCGACATTTTGTTTACAAGTTGTTAGTTCACGCGCACTTGCCTCGTTTTTGAGATATCCTTATTTGGATCAATTCTATAGTAAAACCGACATTTTCGTAGTAACAGTTTCCATATTTGGCATATATGGATAGGCTCCGCCCATCGCGAGAGTCTACGTAAGGTGTTATGGCGGACAAGTAACAATTTTCAAATACGAAACCGGTCTTGAAGATAGAAATAGGGATTGTAACACTTATTTCGTATCACCTTTACTTAAAAATTGTTGGGAATAATAAGATATGACCAGATATGCAAAAAGAAAGTTGAAATATTCACGGAACGAAAATTTTAATTTGCTCCCATACGTTGAATGAGATCGATTCGTAACCCTAAATGGAGCACAAGCGGAATGAGGGTTACGTTATCGTATCTATGTTTCATTATAACATTCATGATTAACTACTTCTATAATGCTAATTGCTCAATTGGGGGCCCGGGTGGCTCAATGAGTTAGGTCGCTGGATCTAACAACTCATACAAGCCTATCACCAATACTGCGTGGGTTCGCACCCGCCTTTGTAAATTACAAAAAAAGGTGCACCCGACTCGCAGCCGCAAGTGATAAAGTTTACCAATTGCTTGCCCGTGGTCGGTGGTTCTCTCCGGGTACTCCGGTTTCCTCCACCTTCTTTCTTTCTTCTGTAAATCCTTCCAATAAGGAACACCAAGTTAAAACTTGTAAAAATTATGTATACAGGACGATCGCGGTTAAACTCTATAAAAGATCTTCTTATATACATTTAAATGATAATATGAGTCATCTAGCCTCCATGTACAACACTGATGAGATATATACAGCACTAAAAGCACACGATATAGCAGGTTCATGCAAAGCAGGTTATCTACATCTAAGACTATGATTACGTGCGAATATATAAAATGTTTATGTGGGAATCCACTCACATCTAAAAGCACTAGTATTGGTTTAACATGTTAGTGTATATTAAAAGCACACTATTCTATGTTAGCATTAAAACAGTTATTTGAGTATAATGATATTATTCAGTAAAATTTAAAACTGATCAAGTCATAAAATATATTTTTTCATGCTGTTGATATGGACTACTTGCTGAAATCGTTCTTTAGTTTGATCCGTTTAATGTGTAGGGCCGAACACAATTAAGTCGCTAGCTACCTTTGCAATTCAACGAGAGCAGTTTTTGAATTGAAGATACAGGGGCAGATCCAGGATTTAAAATTAAAATTATCGCGCCGAGCGGAGCGAGTCGCGAAAAATTTTGGGGTATTTCGTGTGAAAGATCACGATTTTACGCAAAAAAATCATATTTTTTCCAATTTTAGGGGGGGGAGGGGCGCCGGGTGCGCCCCCCCTGGATCTGCCCCTGATATGTAGTGGTAGTTGTTGGCATCTACAATTAATTTTGTTATTTCTTTTGAATTTGAGAATATGTCGTTCCATACCGATTGTCCAGTAAGTTTTATAGTAATTTCTTTCAGTTTTTATAATGGATTTTACGTTCCTGGTGCATCATATTACAGCTAGTGAGTAAATGTATGGTATCTTCCTCATCCAGGCCACATAGCCGACAAGTTGGGTCTTCCTGTTTATTTAAGAATTTTGAAATATTGCTTTGGATTAGATATGTACCAGTTGCTATTTTACAGTGTGTAATTGATCTTTTGACCTCAGTAACAGAAGAGCCTATAATTTGCCGAAGTAGATGTGGTTTTCCAATTTGTGTTTCGTTTAAATTCATAAATTGAAGGGTCGTTCTATTTTCTGATTCATCTCTGAATAATTTTGTCCAATAGTTGTTCACTGCGGTTTTATATTTGTGCTTCCAAGACAGTTTATTTGGTAGTTGGTCCATCAGTGATTTGATATTTGGTAGATTGTAATGTTCTAAGGTTTTGGTTACAGTGCAATAAAAACTTTCAGGGTTGTCTATATTGATGATTATTTGTCTTTGATTCAATTGTTGAATTGTTTTGGTTATCATTACATAACAGTCCATGTAGGAAGCTTAATTGCTTTTTATGTATTTCAGCTTCAATTGGTAGGGCTCCAATTAGCAGATGAATTAGCAGATGAATCACTAAAACTGGTCGCCATGATATAGCTGAAATATTGTTGAAAGTGGCGTTAAAACACGGCAAAAATCAAAATCAATTAATTGCTCAATTTCTCATAATACTCTGAAAATCGTCCCTTGTAGATCTTAGAAAGGTTTCTGAAAATAATTAATGACTTTTGGCATGCTTTCCCTTATGCCATTGGAAAATGATTCAATGATTGATCTGAATTTATCATATACACTTCACAAAATAGTTTAGTTTAGTTTAGTTCATCAATTGTGCTTATTTTTAATTTAGTTCAACTACTGTGCTTTTATGTCTTATATTATTTATATGCTCTGCTTTTTATGCATGTCTAGTTCAACTACTGTGCTTTTATGTCTTATATTATGTATATGCTCTGCTTTTTATGCATGTCAAGTTCAACTACTGTGCTTTTATGTCTTATATTATGTATATGCTCTGCTTTTTATGCATATGTATGTCCTTATGCTTGTTTTATTATTTACATGTATATGTCGGTTTTAAAAGCTCTTCAGAGCTTATGTTGTATGTTTTTATACTTCGACTTTAAATAAAATTTGTATCTCTGTATCTCTGAACACTGATTATTTGCATATATTATACACAAAGGCTAATTTTAATAGCATTTTGCCCCTACTGTCGCCATTTTCTTCACTTAACAACCTAATGATAATTGTCTATGTGTAACTCGGGTGTAAAAATCAAATAACATTGTTAACCATGGGTGGACATTTTAATTTGACATATGATGACCCCAGGGTGAGTTTGGTAGAATTTCGAACATATCCTAGTATAGTGATCGATGCTATTAATGTCCAATAATTTATCAAGTAAAGAAAAATACTTTCCCAAATCAACAGTTAATGTTAAGAAAATAATAAGTAAAAAATATCTATGAACTACCAAACTCAATTGATATTTTAACATCAGTTCCGCGGTGCTGATCATAATAGTATGATAAATGACACATTTTAGCAAGACCATTTACTGAACACGGAAGCTGAAATGAGGAAGAATATTATCCCCTGGAAGAACTTCAAGAAGATAGGATGTCAACTATGACAGATACCAAACAGACCAAGACCCCACTTGTTCACAGGGCCTCCACCGCAAGCACAAAAAGTATGACAGAAAACGTGAGAAAGATAGCAATTACAACTGATAATAAATTGCCACTGCTGAGAGGAATAGACCAGGTTTGTTCCAAAATACAAAAAAAACAAAAAAACAACAAAGTATCTGAATAATAAATGCACTAAAAGACATTATTTCAGACCCATATATTATTTTAATGGCACTAATAACATCACAGTTGATTATAAAAACTACATATAATAGTTACAATACATGTTTTCTTGTGGATAGTCATTATTTCATTTAGTCCGAGATTCCTCTGCCGTTGTCGTTGAATGTCAGAGCGCTCTCCATAATGAAAACAGCGGATTTTTCTCCCCATTTCAGCCGTGGCACATTTCCACGTTTTGTGGCTATCAGATTTTATTTTCTATCCAAAACCCTAATATATATCGCTTCACCAATCATTTCTCTATTCATTCATAACCATCTTACCCTCAGAGAGTGGTGTTACACTCTATTACAGCACGTTTTTTCCTTACACCCGATGATTTGGTCATTTCACTGCCATTTTTTTAACGTGATCTCGCGATACTAACTGAAAGATGACAGCAATGCATTGCATGATGGGAGATACTAAATACAGTGCACCAAATTAGCATATGTAAACAAACATACAAGATCATAGCGTATTCTGCAGGACAAGCAGTTCCATCTACAGCTCAAATCAGAGCAGAAGGAAATAATACAAAATATGTTGGATAGAAAAGATTTATTTGGCAGTGTTATCCGCGGGCTTCGGAAAGAGCATGTCTTACGTTTCCCCCTATTTTGGACAAGGTCAGATCATATATGCAAATCATCTCCCATGATACATTGCGGTAATCGTAGTTCTCTCGAAGTCACGTGACAAATATTTCAAAATGTCAGTGTTCAAAATTACGAAATCATATGGTCTGTGGGAAATTGTGCTGTAATGGAGTGTAACACCAATTTCTGAGGGTAAGATGGTTATGAATGAATAGAAAAATGATTGGTGAAGCGATATATATTAGGATTTTGGATAGAAAATAAAATCTGATAGCCACAAAACGTGGAAATGTGCCACGGCTGAAATGGAGAGAAAAATCCGCTGTTTTCATTATGGAGAGCGCTCTGACGTTCAACGACAACAGCAGATGTAAATAGTCGTCGAACGGCAGAGGAATCTCGGACTATATTTCATTATACCCAAATTTTGATAATTCCCGGTTCTGACCATTTATGATCAATGCTGTCCCCCCCCCCCCCCAAAAAAAAGGGTGGGCTTCATTCCAAGAATAACATCACCTGCTTTGATTGATTGGTTCACCTTTTATGTTTTATTTAAGAGCTGTTACATGACAGGTACAATGTAGTATGGCAAGGATGTAGATGTACCCCTAATCCCTTTTGGTATTCAAAGCCAGAGTTGTTTTCTGATATTGCCTGCCTCTGAATCCCTTATCAACCATGCATAGTTCTATTCAGGAATTTTTTTTCAGGTGCCCCCCCCCCCCTCAAACCGGCGTCAATTACGCCTGCACCTCAATGTCGTGCCAACCGCCGCTGGAGTATTCAAAAGTAGACGTATTTTGCTGCATAAATATTAAATAGAATCATGATCACCTACCTATAACGCCAGATACAGCTCATCATTCCCAGAAGCCGCTTCGGATTCATTGAATGTCGCCATTTGGCTTGTTTTGAAAGTTTGTCACATGATCGCTTTTTCCAAGAATTACACTAGTCTGGTACTCGTGACCACTCGGATTATTTTGTTGAGAACAAGAAAAAAATCTGAGGGGTCACGAGTACCAGACTAGTGTAATTCTTGGAAAAAGCGATCACGTGACAAACTTTCAAAACAAGTCAAATTGGAGCATTACCAATAGAAGGCGAAATCCATAGATGTCAGCTTTCACTACTATATTTATTACTGTCTGCCAAAAACAGCAAAATTAAAGAACTAATACAACGTCAACCCTCGGTCAATTTTGACAATCACAAAAGTTTTTTCTACTGCGTAATGAAAACGCTACAACAATACCAACTACCAAACATTTCAGAATTACAAAATCAGCTGCCGACAAAGCTAGCATGGAAGAAAATGGTAAATTTAAAAATTACAACCTATTGGAACCAAACTTTCATAACTGAGGCAGAAACAAAGACCTCCCTGAAATATCTGGCCTTAAATCATCTACAAGCTTCAACGCCACATAACATCTATAGAACTTTACAACCAACCGTGCTGGATGTTCGCAAAGGTCATGTTAAAGCACGAATGACAACTAGAACATATATACTACAGGCAGACAGACATAAATTTAGTAGATATGAGATTGAGCCAACATGCCCTCTATGCGGCCAGAAGATCTACCACATATGTTAACAACTTGTATGGCACTAAGTGATGTTCGAAAAGAAACATTTCCACCCATTAAATATGAAATCATTGGGAAAGTAGGATTAGAAAAGTGGAAAACAACATTTAATGATAGAAATAGGATAACCATGTTAATACTGGACTGTACCAATTTTATTGAACTGTTTAGTGAATCTAAAGATTTGGAAGATATAGAAACATTGGCCAGAAATATGTGCTATAGGATGCATACAATGTACGTCAAGATTAAGACTGATGAATGGCTGAGGGCTGCAGACACTCATCACTCAATTTTAGATTTTAAATTTGAGTTTATATTGAGTACATTTTAGATTTTAATATTACCTGTATATAGTGTGTAAATATTGAACCAATTGACCCTCATTCGAGGGGTGTTCCTACTAAGGGAAAAGAAGAAGTCAAAATGGCGACATTCAATGAATCCGAACCGGCTTCTGGGAATGATGAACTGTATCTGGCATTATAGGTAGGTGATCATGATTCTATTTACATATATATGCAGCAAAATATGTCTACTTTTGAATACTCCAGCGCCGGTTGGCACGACATTGAGGTGCAGGCGTAATTCAATTACTTCCCCGTTGAGTACAGAAATATGGCTTGGTTTCCCCTTCGCTGCTAGAAACAATTCCTCTGAAAGAGACATACACATGATATGCAGGACACAACTAACCTTATAAATTAATTCTTGGTGTTAATGAGTGACACATGTTTGAAGAATGACATAGTCCCTTGCATTTTTCAGTCCATATTGTCCTATTTGATATTCAGTATTTGATTCCAACAAAAGAGCATTGATTTCTTGAGATGTTTATGACTAATTGATGTTAAATTGTACCAGTTATGATTTTTTTTTGTCGTAACAGTAAGAAAATTTTGAAGATACCAAAAGGGTAACAAGAAGCTGTAAATCAAAGGACAGACAACATAATGGCCAAAAGGACAAACAATGATCTACAAAACACCACACAGAAAACTAAAAGATTGAGCAACACGAACCCCACTAAAAACCGGGTTGAACTCAGGTCCTCCTTCGAAGGGTAAGCAGTTTCTGCTCAACATGTGGCACCCATCATGTTATTCTTTTTACAAACACAGTGATAAGTCATGAATGAGGAAAGGACCAGATTGTGGTTATGACAAACAGAACATATCCGGGGTCATTTGTGACACAGATATCGTCTTTAAGCTTCGACTTAGTGCTGTGTGATTAGTGGAGAAGCAACAAATACCAATTTAATAATCTTCGGTTTGACCCGACCATGGTTTGAACGTACAATCTACTGTACTGTAAGGTGGCTCTCTCTGTGACAAGTGTCCTTATACACATGTACATAAATGTGTGTATTAAATTCCCATTTTTTTACTATTAAAAACAAGTTTACAATGTAAGTTACAACTCACTGATTATGTGACATGTAGAGTTTGTTAATAAATATCAGTCTGGGTCATCACATAAAATTTGACGTATTTCAGAATAGACCATTACCAGCCATTATACAAGATATTACAGCAGAGTAAGTAAACAATTTAATATAATAAAAAGAGCTATAAAGAACCACATTAAAACCATTTGCAGCAGCTAGCCAGACTGATATGTTGAAAAATGTGCATTCTGAACTTCACAAATATGTTTTTGATATGGAACTTCAACACACCTGGTTGTGATTGTATGGTAGTTGGATTTACATTTTGAGTATCAACACTGAAGTTGTTAATTTAAATGTTAGTTTAAATCCTGCTCAGTTTGACATGTACTTGAATCAATTTTATGTCACAAAGTTTATCAGTGACTTGTGTCAGGTTGCCGATGGTGGCTTTCTTCCAGATTCTCCATTTTTCATCACCAATAAAAACTGACTACCACAATATACAGCAACTGTAATATTGATGAAAAAGGATTTTCAGTGTCCTGGCTAGAAGGGAATGAAGGAGGTAGCACCCTGACCTAAAAAATCCAGTGCCCTTCTGTCCCCTCTGAGTACCATGATACATGTTTTCCTCTTCATTATATATTACAATGTTCTATTACAGAATTGTTAATTATGCAAAAAACACCTAAGTAATTAATATCAACTTTATACAATAACACATGTGTGACCTTTACTGGCATCCCCTTTATTTTCAGATCCTAGTTAGAACACATGTTTTTGTAATACTCATAAATGTATGAAAATATTTTGTTATAACAACTTGATACAACATTATGTGTTAAGGTTTCTTAATTGCTTGAGACAGGTCGGTGGTTTTCTACGGATTCTCCAGTTTCCTCCACCAATAAAACCGACTGCCATGATATAACTGAAATATTGTTGAAATTGGCATTAAAAACCATAAAATAACCAACCAACCTGTTATAACAACTGATGTGCAAAAATAACAATAAGTTCCTTTTTCACTTGTATTTTACAGATGGGATTTGCCAAATCCTTCTGATTATGCCTTACAGTTTACTGAGCCTGACAGACAAGTTTACATCACAGAAAAGGTAAAATGTTATTTATTTTATATCTATAGCAGGAAGAAAACCCTAATTCGTTTTATGCCTGATAAGAATTGATGACTGAGTATGGATATTATGTGATACTGCCTGGTTATTGGGAGACTGACAAAAGATAGCCATTAAATTAAAAATAAAAACTTAGATATCTAATTTAGTGGGTGGGCATGACATGTTTCTGGAATAACCTTCATCGGGTATGCTCAAAGCCAAAATATTTGAAATCCAAATAATTTAAAAGTTTTTGGGAACTGATTAGATGTTTGTTGTATCTTTGTTTAAAAAACATTCTTTAGCATTTAAATCTATTGACATCCAGTGTTTGATATAAGCACCTATCACTTAGTGTACTTGATAGCATATCAATTACTAAGAAAGAATATGGATGTTAATGAACATGAAAGACAATCCAACTTTACACTTACAGGCCTTTCAATAAGGGGCAGTACTAGGTACTTTTACCTGCCTAAAATTGTTTTTGGTACCTCCTGATTTTAAAGAATGTTGTATAAGATATTCATGAAAATTGTTCCACTTTTAATAAAAAGTACTACCTGTAAATAGTGAAGTACTGGTAGACTTGAAAAATATTGAATGCCCTGCACTTTTATTACATGATTCTGAAAATTCACTAAATACAGCTGCAAAGTTGTTTTTCATGTCAGATAAACTTATAACTTTTTATTGTAAACACATAACTTTTATGTCAGATTTTTTGTTTCAGAATCGTTCAGAGCTTCAGAATGGAAATGTTTTACATTTAACATATTCACCAGTAAGTCAAAATATTAAAAGTTATTGTATGTATACAAATGTTTTTACTCTTATCTTTAATGAGAGGTCTCGTCATGGTGTTGATCGTATGGTAGTTGGTGCCTATCACCACCACTAACGTTCTGAGTTCGACTCCTGCTTGGGCGAGGTGTACTTTATACAACATTATGTGATAAAGTTTGTGAGTGATCTGCGACAGGTCGGTGGTTTTCTCTGGGTGCTACAGTTTCCTCCACCAATAAAATTGACTGTCGTGATATAACTGAAAATTGTTGAAAGTGGCGTTAAAACCATAAAGCAAACCATATATGTTGAGTAAGTAGAGTAGAGGTCTACCCTCAAAGTAACTACTTGATGAACGGTAGTCCCCCCTCTTATAAGTCACTCCTGCAAAAGACCACCCATCTGATGGCCAAATTTCAGATGCACAGAAATACTACTAAATTGTCCCCTCATGAGAGGACACCCTTCTTATAAGGCCACTTTTTCATTATAAAAGGGGGACGACTGTACTGAGGTAGTGAGTGGGTGATTTTTGTTTAATGCCAACTCAGCAATTTTTCAGCTATATCATATTTTGGAGTGCTAGCTCACTGAAACAACTGTCTGCGGATAGACATGTCGCCTCACTCGGACACATTATCCTGATTCTGAACCATCCAGTTTTTGCTCTTTCTTCTTTATACTGCGTGCTAAGTGGAGAAGCAACGAATACCACTTTTATAGTCTTTGATTTGACCTGATCGGGACTCGAACACACGACCTACTTCACTTGAGGCAAGCATGCAAACCATTACACTATTAATGCATTTACTGTACTGGTATAGTATGTACATCATGAAATATAGTTAGAATGGCAATCAACACAATTTCATTAATTATATAATAATGTGGTGTTGTCCAGATAATATTTTGGCATATTACTTGGACAAGACCGCATTAATATCATTATCATACTGAGTGTCTAATTGTCCAGGTAATATGCCAAAATATTACAGTACCAAATATCACTACAGAAACTTACATGCAGTATAATAATGATTCTAATGCAATTATAATGTAACACATATTTTCATTGGCTATCGAGAGCCGTCAAATCTGCAGTTGACAGGCCTGAAGGAATGCTATATTCCTATGCCGAATGCACATGTTTGTAAAAAAATATGGCTGACACAGATATTTCCGACTATGAATTTGATGCTGACGGCCTATTTAGGAGATAGCTGTATTGCATTTGAAAAAAATGAATAATACAACGTTGAGAGAGACCATAAGACAGGTTTGAAAATGTGTAAATTTGATGAAATAAATGGATTGCTTTTTCTTTGTAAATTGATTTTTTAATAATATTTTGATTCTTTTCAGGATATAGTTTTTTTTACTTAATGACTCTTCCATAATAGATTTTTTTTACATGTATTGAAAAACTTTGAAATATAAATTACATCACTGTATCAGCTTCATTCATTAATTCAAAATTTCTCTAAATTACCTGTATAAAGCAATTTTAGTATTGATGTTTCACAACTTCAAAGTCATAAAAATATTGAGTGCAACCTGTCTAAAGTGAACCCTTAATAAACCAGAATCCTGTATAGAACGAACTTGAAAGAAAATCCCAATGTAAGAAATCTTTGTTAATTTAACCTGTCTATTCCAAACACAAAAAACTGGTCCCAAGGAGGTTCAGTTTAGACAGGTTTCACTGTATTTAAATGAAATTTATACTGATGGGACATGTTGTGGTTTAATAAATGAATTCTACCTTTCATTTTATTTTTCATAATGTAGGAAAAGACAGCTAAGGATTTGTATCAAAGTTTAAAGGAGGGTAAACATGAAGAAAGAATTGAATCTTTAAAAAAATTGGTCAAGTTGGCCACTGACGTGACATTTGCACATGAGTTTATCAACAAACAGGGACACATGTTAATCATACAGTATATCATTGAGGGAAAAAAGTAAGTAACCCTTATTATATACTACTATCGAAAATCGTCAGGGGCATAGCATGTTACACATATCTATTTCTATGTGCTATTTAGGAGATAACTGTATTGTATTTAAAAATTTCATGGCATCAATTGGAGATTTGATGGTCGCAAATTGAGTTTACTGGCGACGCAATAGAGGAGCCAGTAAACGGATATTTGCGATCATTAAATCGACAATTGATGCTGTTATATTTTCAAATACAATACAGTTATCTCCATTCTAATGTAATCATGTGTATAGATGTGTATTACCACATTATTGACAAAATGACATAAGTGGTAATCAGCTAAAATTAAAAAAAAAAATATCTCATGCTATTTCAACCATATAATTAATACTGTGAAAAGTACACCATTAAATCGACAATTAATACCGTGAAATTTTCAAATACAATACAGTTGTCTCCATTCTAAAGTAATCATGTGCATTGCTACATTATTGACAAGATGACGTAAGCGGTAATTGGCTAAAATATCTCATAACATTTCAACCATGTAATTGATACCTTGAAAATTACTGCATTGTCCAATCACAAACCAGGAATATTTAACAACTACATTATAATTTCTTTTTTTTTTTATATCTTGAAAATCTTTAAATGCTTTGATTATTATTTGTATAGATAGTTAGTTACCTGTGATACAATGGTCTAGTTGTTAGGCAACCAATCATCTATCAATATTGATCAATATTCTTTAAAGGGGCATTATCTACCAAATTGTAAAGTTTTGTTACCCATAAAAACTATCAGATATGATTGATGCCTTAATAAAACGTGTTTCTGTAACTTATAAATGTTATGAAATGTACGTGCATCGGGGGGAAAAACATGTAACTGCTCGTGTTTGAGATCGATCAAGAAATGGACGTCATCTTATTAATTATCGACATTGTTTATGGAGTTTGTCGAATTGTCATTAAATCAGTACAACAATGCACTTATTTCTTATTTTTTGTGAATCTGCTTTTAGTCGGTGTTAATTACGGACAAAGAACCATGCAAGTTGGCAGTTAATAAGCGACAAGATACAAAATATTCGTTTTTACCTGTCACTAGTAAGGTCAATTGAATACGGAAAAAGCGAGGTTAAATTATTTGCTTGCAAGCAAATAAGTAATCGATGGTAATTTTCGTTCTCAAAAGGAGAAAAGTGGTTCGATAAGGGCTATTCCATTTAAATTTCCCACCAGAGGGTGGAACGCCCATGAATTTTAAGGGTACCACCAACAGAATTTTTTTTTTTTACCCCTCCCACCAAAAATTTAGCAATTTTTTTTATCCCAGTACCAAGGGAAAAAAAGATAAACATAAAATGTATGAATAAAGATAACAGGAATTTCCAAAAAAAAATCGAAGACCAGGAATGGCAACTAATGGGTGTAACTTTGGGCACCACATGTCTGTCTGATTACTTTCATATTTAAGCAATGCAACTAAAGGCTCCAAGGAGCCTGTGTCATTCATCTAATGCAATTTTTGCCATGAATGGAGACAGGATATATATAATTAATAATATGCATTTCCTCGTGCTTATTTGTGTAATTATGCTATGCTTTATTGTCTTATGTATAATATTAAACACAGAATGTAGTATATTTGTATTTTTTATCTTTTATATCCATATAATATAATGCTTCACATGTTGCCATGAATATTGTATTTTCATAGAATTAATACTAAAGCACATTTAATACGACACTGTAGTTTCTATGTATGCACCTTTTAGTTCTCAGTCACTCCCTGCTTTTAGCTAGCTGGCCTGTAGTGTTTATATATTTTGTAATAACAAAATCTTACTATTTGGGTTAAAATTGGTAGTAAACCACCCCTTTCTTTCATTCACCTGTTCTCGCCGGTAACTACTCTCGTTATCACGAAAAACATGTTTACAAATGAAACAGAAGTTGAAATGATAGTGTAAGAATACGTTCACATCGGGAGCGTTCACGATAAAACTCCGGGAACGATTTATGTAAAAAAAAATAAAAAAAAGGGGCAACCCGATTTTTGAGGGGTGGGCAGGGATGATAATCTATTAAATAATTTTAATTGGCCTTAAATAGTGTTCTGGTTATCCGCTTTTACGAGACTACCTAAAACCTCAGATTCATTCTCAGTATTTAAGGATAGTGTAGTCAAATGTCTGCATATATAATACTAAAATTTACTTGAGCCATATGGAATATTCCCAACTTTCTTGATTGTAGGCAAGATCTTTATTGCAGATCTGTGTATGTCAGGTCCCCATTTTGTGAGTAAATTTTCATTTTATTGAAGCTGTTTGTTTTTTTTCCCCAGTTTTTAGTACTTGTATTTTGTCTAGAACAATCACATGGGCTTGTTACACTTTATCAGGGTATACTACCCACGTTAACCCAGAAATGGTGGTTTACGTGGATAGTATACCCGGTAAAATTATAGCAAGCCCCTGTGGTATAAATTGGGAAACAAACGTAAAACCACGTGCGTCAAACCATGCACCGTTTTTTCAATTCATTTTATATTATTATTCTACCATTTAGGTGCATATTTGGTCTCTCTGTTATAAAATCATTGTACCTAAAAACATCTGTGTATATTGTTGAAGGCCATTTGCCTTCAACAACCCACACACATGATTCACATCCAGTGTTCTAGCTAGGATTTCAAAAGGGCAGGGTGCTACTTCTGAAAAGGGCACTTTTATGTGTAAACATTGGCTGAAAAAGAGCACTTTAATGCGCAGAGCTTCTATAGCTCCAATTGTTATCAAAGCCCACTTTATGACCACTATTATGTCTTTTTCTAGGAGTGTCAGAATCAATTAATGTTCTATTTAATGGGTTAATCTGTGGTTCATTTACATCATTTTGGTTTCTACAATAAATATAGATTGTTGTCTAGGAAAAATGATCAATATTTACCAGTATTGTCTACTTTTGTTACCAGTATTGTAATGTTTTTAATAATATCTGCATATTAATGAATGTCTATTTACGCATGTGTGTTATTACTACAGGTAATGTATAGAACTGGTTGTTGCTAAATATTGTCTTTGTTTCAGTTTAAGTAGACAGGTTTTTATTTCATATTAAACTTAAGTAGTTTTATTGTGTTTGATAATAAAATATTGCAAATGGAATATTTAGATTTTTGTTAATTTTGGTTTGTTTCAAGTAAAATGTATAACAAAGGGAAATAACTCATTTTTTATATCAACTTAAGAAGTCGAAAAATACGATGTCAACCTTTTGTTTTCCTTTGCCACTTTCTTTCAAACGTCTTTCCTGGGAAGGCATTGTGAATGATATGAATTTCAAAGTTCAAATTTTTAAAATTACTGTGAAATCTAATAAAAAAAATTGATCGATATACGTAAAAATCTACCGTGTTCTGTACTGAAAAAATTGGTAACGCACGGTAAAATTATGAATCAGAACATGTCTAGGTAAAAAAAAAGCTCTTTGATTACACCCCCTACCAACAGAAATCGAGTTTTGGTTACCCCCCAACCAATAATTTTACATTCATATTTTTCCTACCACCAATAGAAAAATAAATCAATGGCATTCCCCCCCCCTGATGGGAAATTTAAATGGAATAGCCCTAAGCTGTTTAATGTGAAATATTTACCTTTATTTCATCATTTTAAAGCTATTTACCAATTTCCAAAACATATAATTTTTTTTGGTCAAAATCGTAGCTAATTCCCCTTTAATCGGGTGTAAATTTGTATCCAGATAAGCATAATGTCTATTCCTTTTGTACCATTAGTAAACAAGTCTGTCATTGTTGTTGTCCGTCATTAACTTTTCAAATAAAAATATTCTACTCTGAAACCAATGAACCAACTCAAACCAATCTTGGCAGGGATGGTCGCAGAGTGATCTCCTTTCAAGTTTGCATCTGACAGCACTGCCCTCCATTCAAGATGGCCACTGTTACTTAAAATAGAATTTTTTTTAATTTTCTGTTATTGATTTGTTTCAAGTCATAATGAATTCCAATTGAACTGCGGCTGCCTGAAAACTGAAAATGCATCGGTGAATTATTGGTTAGGGTGGTTGTATTGAGTGCAGTTGATTGAGGTTTCAAGCCTGGGTCTAGCCTACCAAAGACTTTTAAATTAGTATTTCTTGTTGCCTCTGCTTCTCCTCTAAGCATGCAGCATTAAGGAGTTAAAACAAAGAGTGGTGTGTTCGGATACAGGATAATGTGGCCAAGTGGAGAGAAATGTCTCCATGGACTTGTTTTTCAGTGAACTTGCACCATAAAAATTCAGTTAATTTGTTGGTCTAATACTAAGTGAACATCATCATCTCTTCAAACTGTTACTTGTTCTTGCAATGATATAGATTAAAAACTGATCACTTGACATTAAACAACAATTACTCACTCACTCTAAAATTGATTTGCAGTTACGACATTTCCGACTGATTATTTAAATGAAACATTTTTAAAAGCATAAATAGAAGTTTTAATGGAAATTTTTCATAAAAGCAAAAATGGGTGCATCCTTGTCTTTTGGACATTGATCTATTATTTTTATTGTATCCAATGTTGCAAATTCATGTCGAGTTGAATTAAATGGACTATAACTCAATGTAAGTCTGGTGCTTATATTATGGTATCAGGGGCGGATGCAGGATTTCAAGTTAGGGGGGGGGCGCACTTAAGAAAAAATTGCGGCGAGCGTAGGGATGCGCGAAAATTTTTGGGGTATTTCGTGTGAAAAATCACAATTTATATGCAAAAAAATCATATTTTTTCCAATTTTAGGGG